>VYZP01017094.1:1476-28013 GCA_013400635.1 Hypocryptadius cinnamomeus | reverse complement strand
GGATAAATTGCAGTCTACCAACGTGCTTAACGTAAGACGATTTAAAGTGTCATCATCTCCTGGTGATTTAAAGTGTCATCATCTCCTGCCTTAGCCTGGCCATGATTTTGCCCTGTGTTTTTGAGGGTACAGAGGGACAGGAAGATGTAGACAGAGAGAGAATTTGGGGAAACTGAGCTGTATACAATGAAATAATTGTAGTACAGTGAATGTGCCACCCAGGGAACGTGCTCCCCTGTGCCCCAGGAAAGTTGATAGAGCCCCTTTTACATCTGGGCATCAAAGCTCTAGAGGCTTCAACTTCCAACGTGTTAATTCAGCTGCTTTTAATAATGCTCCTAACATACAAAGATCAGCTCCAACTTTACTGAGGGAAAACTGTATTTTCTGGTGTCTGCTAAGCTGTGTGTCATGAATTTCTGTAATAACTACCAGGGATTAGGTTAATAGCATTACAGCTGGAAGTGTTACTCGTGGCTTTGTGAGAGACCTGTTTACAATTTACAAGGTTGGAGTGATTAGCAGTGCAGATGCAGGCTCTGCTGGTTACAAAAGCCTCTGTTGGCTGGAAAGCACAGGGGATTCATATTTATGGAAGGAAAATACAGTATTTTACACTAAAAAGTGTTGCTGGGTGTGGAGAAGCTTGGCCTCATTAGGGAGCTATCCACAGTTAGAACAGATCCTTAAATTAGATGAAAATAAAAATAGCCACTGATGTCACAGTGCCAGGATTTCCCCCATTCCCTGGGATGGCAGTGTGCATTCCAGAAATCAAGGGATGAACTGCTCTGGAAGCACCTGAGTGGCAAATCCCTGTCATCCCACAGTGAGGGTGAGTCAGGGCCTCGCTGGCAAAGCAGAATCTCCTCCCTGTGAGCATGGCTGAGAGCCTGGCAGTCTCTGCAGGGTCTGGGGAGGTGCTTTTGGGAGAGAAGCTGAGGCCATCCTTCCCTCAGCCAGTCCACGCAGGAGGAATGTTGTGATGCCTGATGATGGTGTAGAACTTGCACAGGTAATCTTAATTTCCACTGAGCTACACCTGTACAGGCAGACACTTGTGTTCTGCTCTGGACATCTTCACACCTGCACTGGGCCCCACTCCATGGGGTCTTTCCTCCAGCAACTTGGTCAGAGACTTCTTTCATTAAAATGGTGCTTTAGACACCACCATGCTGTCAACTAAACTATTGCTAGTTATTTATTACTGCTGAAAATTCAGATTTCCTGATCTAAAACTTTGACTCCAGTTAAATTGGAGGCTGGAACCAGGTGATCTTCAGGATTCATTCCAACCCAAGCCATTGTGTGAGTCTCTGATTCTAGATAAGATTGTTGCATAGTTGACAAGCTGATAGTACAAAAGAGTGAATTCTGACAGTTTTTATACTGATCTCCCTCCTTAAAGTCTCTGGCACTGGTGTCCATGGCACTGCTAACTGTGCCTAACACCACCAGGGGCCAGCTGATGCTGTCCTGCCCTTCGAGGGCTCTGCAGCTCTCATTCTTGGTGCTGAAGGGTTTCCAGAGATCGACATTTTCCCTCCCTGTCTATAAAATGGAGAACTACTGACTCACACTGACTGTTCTTCAAAGCATGGCAAGGAGTGATTAGACTCTGACCACAATGGTGAAAGGCCTTGTGTCTCATTTAATTCCCTTTCTGCTGCATTTTTCTTAAAGATATCTTACTAGCTACAGCTTTCTACAGATAAACAGGCACCGTGCTGGAGAATTTCACACTCAGAGTGGAGCCTACAAAATTTGCATTTGTCAAATTTTACAATGAGGTGGAAAAATGTCACTCTTTACCAGGAACAAACTTTGAGGCATAATTGCTTGTAAGCAAAGCAGATATCAAATATCTTTGGTCATGAGTTAAATCCTACTTTGGTTTTGCAGAGTGCAGCCCCCCAAAAATGTTTGCTGGCATTTGTTGGGGTTTAAATACCATCTGAAAATGTTGATGGTACATGATGTGACTAATGGGGTGGCAAGGCTCCTGAATCATCCTCACACTGCCTGTCTCCTCCCAGACTTCTGTACCCATCCAGCATTTTAATGTCAGCCTGAAATGTTTCCCAGTCGCCAGGGCAGGTGTGCAAACGGCGCTCCCTTCAACCATCCTGCCCTGCACGCTGAAATAAAATTTATTTGCGAGATAAACTGGGTCCTTCTGAAGAAGTTTAGTCTAAAGAGTGTCCTAAATTTATCCCCCAAGGTAGCAGAAGAGTGCATTAGTTGGAAATTGAGCCCAGCTCTCCAGGAGGCTTCCTGCCACTGCTGCTGGGAAGCTCCCATGCCAAACGGCAGCTGTGATTAAAAGCATGACAGGCAGTGACCCTGAGTTTGCTCTTGCAGCACAGGACTTTAAAAATGCTTCAGTGAACCTCAGAGGAAAACCAGATCACAGGAGAGACTCCTGCAAATTTGCCTAGAGGAGCCGAGTTGTTTGGTTTTGTTTTGTTTCTAATTCTCTGCAGAATGTTATTTCTTCATGGAAGGAAGAGATAAGGACGGCATTGTCCCAGGGAGAGGTGGCAGTGGCACAGGAGAGGGTGCTGGGGGTGGAGGGGAATGACAAATGCTTTTTGTTTGCTCGGTGTGTTGTGAGGTGCTGATGCTTCTTGTGCCATATGGTGGAACAGCTGATGGGTAAATGCTGATGCTGAAACATGATGCTGACACAGCAGATGCTGAAACGTGATTGTGGCAAAGATGATAGCAAAACACTGAAGGTGAAACACCAGTGCAGAAAATGGTGCTGATAAAATAGAAACTTCTGCTGTTTGTCTGCTAGAAATTGTATTTCTGGAGCTGGCAGTCTCTGTGGTAGCCCAGACAGGGTGTGGAAGGCCAGACTGGAGATGTGTGGGACACCAGAAGAGTTCTCAGCTCTCTGTTAGTGGGACAGAGCGAGGTAGATGTCTTGCTCTTTGCTCTCCAGGGAAGGACACAAACCCTTTAGGAAGAAGCAAACCCACTGTGAAAGTCAGTTCCAGCTCTCCCAGTCCACCCAGCAGACACTGGATCAGCTCCATGCTGCTCTCACAGGCACGAGAGGGGCTGGCTGCAGACCAGCAGGTTTCCAGCTGGTCACAGAGGAATAATGAGGTCATCCAGCACACACAGTCTGTTTGCTTGCTTGTCTCCCTTAGCATTTATGTATTTTTTATGGTTCTAAACACTGAGAACAAGAGTTTTAAACATTTAGTTGCAACAAAATGTGGTCCAGTGCTTTTTTTTTTTAGCAGGAAAAGCCATTCTAGGGTGTGCTTGCCTAAGTTTCTGAAGGATTGCTTTGACCTTATTAGCAGATACGCACCGTGATCTTGTGAGGCACAGAAATGGCATTTTGTTTATTAAGTACCCGAGTTGGCTCTAGAAAACTGAGGTAATTTAAAAAACTGGAAGAGGGCCAAATAACTTAAGTGGCAATATAAAAGTTGCAAGATGTATTTTCAGAATTAAATATTCTCCAGTCCGATGGTCTGTGCCCTCAGAAAAGCCAGGGTAAATTGGAGCCAGAATGCTGCTCAGGAAAAGCTGCTCCTGTTTCCTGCAGACCACATCGTGTTCTGCATCGAAGATGGCTGGCAGAATGTACATTGAATTGTAGAATGTAAAAATTCACACTATGAAAATGCTTGGTAATTATTTCAGTGGGCATTCACTTGTGAAAGGCGGTGCAGTATGCCTGGGGAATGGGGGTGGGGAAAGTGTGCCCAGTAGTGTGTGCTTACTGGGAAAGGAGAGGGGCATGGTCATCATCTCCCACAAATCCTGAGCATGTCCAGCCTGTGCAATTGGATTAAATTGCAGTTTCAGGGTCCTGCTGCAGTTTCCTTTCAGAGGCCCGGGGTGTGTTTGCTGGTTTGTTTGCAGCTCGCTGTGTCCTGTGGGAGGCTGCAGGGACAGGGACTCGTCCCTGCCTGTGGAACCATCTGCTGCAGGCTGTCAGACAAGCTGGGGGACACAGACAGGCTGAGGGGTGCTCCTGCAGCACAGAGGGCACAGGGATGTGGTGAAAGACGCTGGTGCAGCAGCAGAGAGAAGCCAGGCTCAGACCTGGCTGAAGGGCAGGAATCATTGCCTGACACTGATCCTTGTGTGGCTTCAGACCCCTGAGAGCCTCGGGCTGTGTGTGAGGAACCAGCTGAGATCTGTGGCCTGGGGGGACCCTCAGACACCCCATGGCTTTCCCAGAGCCCAGCCTGCCACTCCCTGGGGACAGTTGTCACTTCCAGGAGCTCTCTGCCTCCTGTGCAGCACTCTGTGCCACAGGGAGCCCCTGCAGGGTCACTGTGATGAGCACACGGGAGGGAGAGCAGAGCAAGAGCTGCTGTCAGAGCCTTTGGTTGTTTTGTGCAGCACATCTCTGGTTAAAGAAAATAAAGAGTTGCTCTAGTTCAAGGTTAGGGACTCAGAATCCTTTGGGGGTCTTGGTTTTAAGGAAGAGGACTCAGCAGTTCTGCCCCAGGCTCTGCCTCACCACATGTGCTCCTGAGAGGGATGTTTGCAGTTCTGTCACTGGAGAGGGGAGCAGCTTGGGCATCCCTGGCTGGCTGGGGGGAACTTCAGGGAATCAAGTGCCAACTGCCAGTAGGAGAGCAGTTTTTACAGGCTGCTGCCCTTCCCTTCTGAAGTAATGAACTCGATCAGATAATGTCAGTGTTGGGAGTGGGTTGATAGAAGCAAGACACAGGACTTGGCCTGCTCTCAACTCCAGACAGATGTGTGGGAAAGCAGAGAACACTTCTCTCTCCTCCAGTGAGAAACTTTCATTGTTGCACACTAGAACATGAATGACTAATTAGTTGTTTTACAGTAAGTTGTAGCACTTGAGTTGATTTAGGTGGACATTCACATCCAGCTCATACCTTTCCTGGTTCTAGGCTTGCAATCTCTTTCCTGGACCAAACCTTGATTTGGAGTTCCCCTGGGAGGTGTGGAGGTGGCTGTTTTCCTTTGCTTAATCAAAGTGACAAAAACATCCCAAAAATGGCCATTATGGAATATGATCTAGGGTCTGCCAACACTTAAGTGCAGAAAAGGAGCTCCAGCATCCAGTCAGGTGCTGGCAGTAAGTCAGAAGTCTCTAGCACAGCCTGGGGAAAGGAACATAATGGTTGTCCCTGGGAAAGTTCATTCCAGCGTGAAAGCTTATGGTTATCAGCTCCAGAAATGTTTTTGAAAAGTAATTTGCACCCCAGTGGTTTGGGAAGAGGTTCAGTGTTTGGTACCTAATAAAGATAGCTGGCATGGAAGGGATGTTATTTTAATTATAACATGGTGATGACATTTTCAGGAAGGGATCCCACAGAGTTCTGACTGCAGACATTTCCATACTCCCAGCACTTTAACAGCTGCCAAAGGGTTTCCATTAATAGGTTATTTGGATACAGTATAGACTGGCTTATGCTGTGCTATCACTGCTCCACAGCCCTTCTTCCACTGCCTTGGCCTCCTTGGAAAGATGAGGCAGACGGATCTGGCCAGAGCCAGGCTCTCAGGAAGAAGGCAGGAGAGCACAGGGCGAGGCAGCAGCTCTGCACAGGGAGGCTGAGGGTGAGAGCCACAGCCCGGGAGCAGCAGCCCCTGCCATCCCTCCGTCCTCAGAGCACTTGGGGACAGCTCCAGTGGCTCCTGTGGGAGCTGGCTGACCCAGCAGAGCCCTCCTGGGGCTGGAGCTGTGCTGGGGGCTGCCAACTCCAGTCCTCCCGGAGTGGCATCCCTCTGACTGCCCTTCTTTCTGGAAATCCCACCACTGGTGTTTGCTGCTGCTGGCTGTGCCGCTGTCACTCGCTGCCTGTCACCGCGGTGGCACTGGGGACAGCTGAGGGTCCTGCTCCAGGGCAGGAGCTGGGACCCCTCATCCCTGCCCTGGGGGCTGCACCCGAGGGACTGGCACTGCTCGGCTGGGATCCTGGGATTCTGGGACTCTGCAGTTCTGGGATTCTGGAATTCTGCAGTTCTGGGATTCTGGAATTCTGGGATTCTGGGATCTTGGGATTCTGGGATTCTGGGGAATTTTGGGATCCTGGGCTTCTGGGATTCTGGGGAATTCTGGGATTCTGGGATCTTGGAGGATTCTGGGATCTTGGAATTATGGAATTCTGGGACCCTGGGATTCTGGAATTCTGGGATTCTGGGGAATTCTGGGATTCTGGAATTCTGGGATCCTGGAATTCTGGGATTCTGGGATCCTTGGATCCTGGAATTTGGGATTCTGGGGAATTCTGGGATTTTGGAATTCTGGGATCTTGGAATTCTGGAATTCTGGAATTTGGGACTCTGGGGAATTCTGGGATTCTGGAATTCTGGGATTCTGGAATTTGGGATTCTGGGATTCTGGAATTCTGGAATTTGGGATTCTGGGGAATTCTGGGATTCTGGAATTCTGCAGCCAAACCAGCACAAGGGGAGAATCAGGCCCAGCCACCCAACCTTGCACAGCCCCTTCTCCTGAGTTTTTGTCGTGCTTCCTCAGCACAGCCTGGGTGAGGGGGGGATTCAGGAGTACCTGGGGCTGCAGAGCCCGCAGCGATTCCTGCTCAGCTCAGCTGCTTGCTCACGTTGCTCAGAAGCTTTGGCAACATTTCCACCCCAATCAGATTGCAAGGCTGTGTTTTGTACGTTCTAGTCTCTAACTAACAAATCTTTATGCAAAAAAAAAAACCAACAAAAAAAACCACCCTGAAAATAACTCTGTGTAAATCATCATCAATTTTTTTATTATTCATTAAAATAACATTAATCATAAACCCCTTTGGTATTCATGTGGATGTAATATGTAGTTCCAAAGGAATTATGGATTAAAGGGGACTTAAGCTCAGAACACTCAGTTCTCTATGAACATGCTGTGTTCATTATGTTAGATTTAGTGTGAACTATTTTCTTCAGTATTATTAGAAGGGAGTAATGGTTGAGTTTCGCATTTATTTGAAAGTGATTAAAGCAAAATTTTCACCTTGAATAAAACAGCAGCAACATATTAACAATTTTTATCATGCCCACAAAAGAAATCTCTTCTCAAAAGATTGGAAATAATCCTCTGAAATCTACCTGCAGCTGATTATATTAACCCATGCGAAATACACGCTTCCACCTCCGTGGATTTTTTTTTTTTTAACTTTATACCATTGGGGTTGTTAATATCTCTGCTACTCACATGCACCTAGGGGTAATGTTAGGATCACTGCACATTCACTCTTCTGTTTCTGACTTCTGAAGGCCCTACATAAATATTCTAAGACTCATTACTGATGTAAAAACTAACTGGTTTATTGAACATTGCATGTCTGGCCTCATGTCTGCATAGTACTAATTAAAAATCATGAACTTCTTTACCAGCAGGAAGCTTCGTAAAATGCGGTGTGGATTTTTGGAGGATTTAATCCTGTTTCTGTCTGTATGAACCAGAGGGCATTTTCCAGACCCTCTTGTGAGTTTCAAGGTATTATTCACAGAAATAACTCCATGATGAGTGTGCTGGGTTGGATTCTGCCCAACCTCCCATTTTTCACCGTGGTACAAGACAAATTAGAGGTGTGCTGATGGGACTGAGCTGAGCCAGGGATGCTGCAGGTGTGGATCTCTGCAGACCTGGTTCCTGCCCCTGAAGCTGCCTTTCAGCTGGTATCATTTACTTCCCAAAGCTTCACCTCTCCTGAAGGGCAGAAGGTGCCCAGCTGCCTGCAGGCCAGCAGGGTCTCAGCACCGGCCCTTCCTGCTGGGGGGAGATTTACATCAGGACAGCACAAGGGCCACACTTTATCAGGCACTGGCTGTCTTTTCATTTGGTATTAGCCAAGTGTGTGTAATCCTAATTAAGAAATAAGTTAATCCTAATGTCAACTGGCATAAATCCTGTGAGGAGGAGTGTTTGCATTTACCAAGGACTGCAATGCATTTGCTCGACTTTGTTCTTGTGCAGTCTGCTCTGGGGTCAGGAGAACCATCAAATCACAGGATGTTTGGGTTGGAGGGGATCTTTAAAAGTCATACAGTCCAATTTTCACTAGTCCAGGTTCCTCAAAGCTCCATCCAGCCTCCTGACCTTGAACACCTTGAAGAGCTGGTCCCACCGTCCTTGTGAACGCTCAGCTTGTTTGCTGGAGTGTCACAAAATGTCCTGGGACTGCCTGGACACTGCTCAGGCCCCCTCACCTCTCCTTGTCATCCACACTGCAACTTTTTGTGAGTTCTGGTAATTCCTGAGGATTTTTTTTTATGCTTTTCTGAAAGCTGAAGTGCCAGAACTTCCAGCCACTGATCCTCCAGTGAGATGTTTGAATTGCCACGGCTGTGGCTGCATGGGTCAACTCAGCTTCACACCATTATTCAGAAATGAAATTACAAAAACTCAGAATTAACGCCAATGAAATGCCAAATGATCCCTTCAGCCTATTCTAAGCCCCAGTCTGGCTGAGAGCATCCCCTCCCAGGCTGGGTTCCCCATGACAAGCCTTTCCCCACGGGCAGGCCTGCTCTGTGCTGCTCCCAGTGTGACTGCAGCCCAGTTCCCCACAGAGGCTTTCTCTGACACACCAAACACGTGCAGCTGAGGTGCCAGTCCCGCTGTGTGTCCCTGACTCCAGTTAGAAACCTGGCATGGGCCTTTTTCCATGCCCTGTCTTCCTTTGCACACACGCCTAGAGGAGAGCTGTACATTTTCTCAGAGAGATTTTGGATTTGTTGTTTCAGACGTGGTTTTCTTGAGGACAAATCCAGGTTTCAGATTATGATCCACTCCCTGTGTTATTGGGTAAACTCAGCCTGGTTCAGAGACAGGGAGCCTGTGCTCTGAAGGATGGGATTGCATGGCTGTTTGAGGGTACAGGTGAGAAAAGAGCAGCCCCAGGAATGGCTGGGGGCAGGATATAGAGCCAGGGCACCCTTGGGGGGAAAACTGGGGGGAGAAAGCAGAGGGAAAAATCCTTTTAAAAATCCTTTTCCCTGTCCCTTCCTAGCACACTGAAGTCTGGATTCTGTAAATATGCTTTTATGTAGAATAAAGATGGCTGTGTAAGGAAAGCTATAGCATTAAACACCTTCAAATAGTGCTTTCTTAAGTCTGTAGGAAACTTTTATCTGCAGGAGTCACAGCTCTCCTGCTAGAAATCAAGCCCTTTATCTCCCTTTGTATGAAGAGTGGTGCAGGGGGGAGAGCAGAGTTTCTGCTGGCTCGTGTGGCATGCATCATTGTGCTTCTGAACCTCTCTGCTATTAATAATGAATTAGTCTCCACAACACAAATACAAGGCAAGGTGGTTAGTAGTGTCATTTTTGGTCTAAAAAAAAAAAAGGAAGAACTAAGAGATGAAGAGAGCTGGTCAGGAGCTGCACCAGAAATTGGAAACTGAACGAAGGTTTCTCATGGGTGTTATGCTGATCCCCCAGCCAGTTTAAAAACTTCACATTTCTTTTATTACTAGCTTGCCCTGAAGAGTTTTTCCTCTTGTCCTATTTCTTTCCTCTCTCTTTTCCTCCTGTCAGTGCAGCACAGAGATCCATGTAAGCACAGCTCCGTGTTCACCAGGAGCACTGCAGGGCCTCAGGACGCGCTGTGTTTGCCACATGTGATGGCGTTTTGCAAGACAAAAGTCATATTGCTGTTACTGGAAATAGTAAGAAAAAACACAGTGCCAGTATTGCATCCATCCACGTTGCTGGAACGTGTCTGTCTGTCCTCCTCTCGTGACATCTGGCTGTTCTCTTGTTCCTGCTGTTTCCTTCTTGCCTCAGCATCAGATGCTGCTCAAAACCCACTTGCTGTTTGTGCACAAGAGAAAGAAAATACAGAAAGGAATGAGGTTTTCCACTGCAGGTCTGTCAGGAGTGTGGGAAGCTGCCCAAGGGAGCAGCCCCACGCCCAGGATGGCGTGGCTGGTGCTGGAGCTGTGGAAGCTTCCTGGGAAGCTGAAGGATAATGCCAACCGTCTTTTTCCGGGGGGATAAGGAGATTGGCAGCATTACTTTTCAGCTGAATTAGCTCTTTTGATGAGGGTCCAGGAGAGAGTCTTGAAGCAATGGTGAAATCAGAGCAGCTAATGCTGCTTGGCTGTTCTGCAGTCTGTTCACAGCCCCAGGAGCCCCCTTGCCCTGCTCCGAGAGGGATCCTCAGGCTCTGGCTTCTCTTGCAGGCTTTTAATCAGGTGTTCCCATCCCTGGCTCATGTATATCGTGGGTGGGGAGGAGAGGTGCTCACTCAGCTTTGATCCTGAGCCAGGCTAAGTTCAGAGCCACGTTCAGGCTGCTCTGCAGTGTCCTGAGCAGCTGGAGCAGGAGATGTGAGCTGTCTGTGCCTCCACTGAAGTGAACCCCAATTTGTGCCCCGAGGAGCTTTGCTGTTTCTGGAAGGTTTGGGATGGGGTTTCTCTTGAAGTAACTAAAAAGGCTGACATGCCCACAGCCCTGTGCCTCCCTCCCAGCACCAGCACCTTTCAAGTGCTCCTCTCTATCACTGGGAGATGTGCTCAACACCAAAGGGAGCAGCTCTCCTTTCAGGCTCTAACCAGGGTGCAGTATCAGTGCTCTGATTATCAGCAGAGCAAAAAACACACCGAGGGAGTGAGGAGGCTGTTAGAGCCAGAGGATCCCAGCACGCCAGGAAAAAAAGCATCCTCAATGAAGGATTTTTACTTTCAGGGCATGGTGGGAATTTGCTGTAGGGAAAAGTAAATCCTGGGAGTAATTGGGCTGGGAGAGGGAGGAGGGGAAGAGCCCCAGCCCCTGGCTCCCACGCAGGGCTGGGCTCTGCAGCCCCTCTGCAGCTCCTGAGCTCCATGGCACGAGGGGGTGTCCAGTGCCTTGCAGGGAAAGGTCTGTGATGAATAAACATCTTCATTTTAAATCACTGTAGGCTTCTGGTTTTGCATTTCTTTTCCAAAAGCAGTTATCCAATTTTCAGTTTAGGCCCTCTGAAGTGTAGAAAAATAGAAGTATGCTGCAGAAGAGGGGCAGAAAAAAACTTTAGGAATTGCTAAAGCGATGCACAAAGAGAGAGAGAAAATGACCTTTGGTTGGGCATCCAACAGCGCAAAGAAATTCTAAAGTAGTTTACTTTGAAGTACATTTCAGTCAGAGGGATTTTCTAGCAGTAAAATCAGGCACTTAGCAGGGATTGCATATAATTTCCACTCTATGCCAGTATAAAGCTTCAAACATAATGATTTTTTTTCCATTCAACACCAACAACTAAAGCCCTTGGTCATTAACAATGACTCATTCTTCACCTGTGCTATTTGAACTACATTTGTCATCTGTTACTAGCCTTTAAAAGAACTTAATCTGACTCTTCTTTTTGCCTTGTCTTTCAGTTTCTGAGTCATTTTCTCTACAAATGACACATTTTAGAATTTGACATTTACATAGGACACTGATGTTAGAAGTGCTTGTAGTTTGCATTTGTCTTAATTTCAGGTGTTACACACTACTGTGTTTTACCACATTGTTCAGTCCAGTCCTCCTCTGCAGTGGCAGAGGTTTGGGACTGGGGAGGGTGGATATGGGAGCTCCAGCACCAGAACTGCCAGGCACAAAGTGGGATCATTCACCTAGGAGGCAGCCAACCTGTCAGACAGGCTCAGGGGACGTTTTAACACCAAATCTGTGGCTGGCACCTGTGAAATGACCTAGTCCAGTGTGCAGCTGGGGCAGCCAACAGGAGCTGCTGGTGTCCAGTGCCCGGGGAGGAGCCCCAGTGTCCCCCAGAGTGTCCCAGTGTGGGACCAGCAGTGTGGGCAGAGCCCAGGGAGGAGCCCCAGTGTCCCCCAGAGGGTCCCAGTGTGGGACCAGCAGTGTGGGCAGAGCCCGTGGGGCTCCCCTGCTCTGTGAACAGCCTGGCTAGGACAGGACACTGCTTCACATCATGTCCTGCAGTATCTTTAGGGCTGAAGGCCAGGTGAAGAGGGACAGGGCAGCCCCTGCACCTGCTTTCTGCACCCCTGTGGGAGCTGGCACCTCAGCAAAGCCCAGTCCTGCAGCTTGCTCTGCTGCTGTGTCCTCACAAACAGCCACATCCTCTGCTCTGGGCACCTGCAAACCTGTCTGTACGAGAATATTCCTGGCTAGAAACTCTGCCTGTCATTAACATCAGTTCTGTTGGTATTCTCATTACTGTGAGGTTCAAAATGCACATTATTGTGTGGTCCAGCCCCAGCAGAGCTGTCTGTGGTGCCAGTTACCCAACCCCCAGCTCGGGTCATGCAGCTTAAGTGATGCTAATGAGGGAAAGGAGCCCTGCTCCCACCAGCATCTCTGCAAGCCTGTCTCTGACCTCCGTGGCAGACAGAGCTGGGCCTTTTTCTGAATTCAAAAATAAACCAAAGCTGCAAAAACCAATATTTTCTTAAGGGAGTCATCCTTTTGTGTTTTCTTCCAGTGCCTGAAGTGCCTTGTGTAGAAAGGTTACTAACCTGCAACAGATGAAAGTTAAAAGAACATGGTTAGAAGGCAAAGTAAAAGGTGGTTATGAACATATGGTTGGTAGATTTATTTTTGGAAATGAAATACAAAAATCTGGAAAAAATAAGCAAATAGTGCAAAAGTACCTTAAATTGGAAGAACTTCATAGTCAAATATTTATGGCTCTCTTTGCAGAGTTTGAAAAATTAAATTATTAAAAGCAAATATTGTGGCAAATAGGTTCCCATCAATCTCAATAAAAGTTACATTTCACTATCACTGTCACATTATTACTTTTTTGCTTTCAGTCTTTTAAGATTGAAGAGAACAGTAACAAACTCCAGTAACAAATCAAAGCTTTTCAATGTAATTTACTTGGTGAGTAATTTCTAATTGATTCAGACTGATGGGGCTGCATAGTTTGATGTATTGCCCAAGTGAGAGATACTTTGGACGAAGTGAATTTATAAGCACCTCTTCTCCAAAGAAAAATGGCTGCTATATTTCATTTTGTCACTTTTAGCTGGAGCAATGTTCTTGTATACCTCTCTGTGTGGAATTTCAAGGGAAAAAGGAAAAAAACCGAGATGCAGCATGTACACCTGAGGGGAGAGGCAGCCCTGTCCCAGTGAGGAGCAGGGTCTGGCCCAGGGGAGGGGGCTGGAGGTGTGCTCACCCCCAGCTGCAGCCTGGCGTGCCTGTTCCCTCCCTCTGCCTCTCCACTGAAAGTGGAGTTGCTTGGCAACATAATTTAGTCACCTGCAGGTCAGGGTTCAGATCTTGTTAATGTCATTGTGAATTAGAAGGAGGAAATGACTTTGGGGGTTTTACAGCTTCCTTGTGACATTGCTGTCAACCAAGAGGTTGGTGTGGTGCAGAGCCTTTGGTGGCTGCTTGTTTTGCCCGTGATTATTTCCATGTGTTCTGCAGTACTGCTCAAGTGGAGAAGGGAAAGGGGAATATGACAGGAGATGTGTAATTTGATGTATACATTGTACATGTTAAAGGTCAGGAGCAGTGCTTTGCACCCAGTGACAAATTGCTCCATTTCAGGGCAACTTGAGCTCCAGACTTTGGAAAGAATTGCTCCAGTGTCAGCCCTGCCCCACAGCACATTTAGGGAGCCTTTCAGGAGAGCAGAAACAACTTCCCCCGCCACTTTCTTCCCCACAGCAGAGATCCCTGAAGGCTGGTGCCTCAGGGGAGCAATCTAAAATTAGCATCTACAAAATTCACCGTGAATTTTCGCTCAGTGCACTCCCAGAAACCATCTGATACTTCCTGCTGTAGCCTGGTGTAATAAAAGCATCGGTTTTCCCCAGCACCGTGCTCTGGTCAGCTGCAGAGGTGTGCTGAGCTCGCCAGGGAGGATCCAGGGCACCTGAGCTGCTGCAGTCCCAAGTGCTGGGAGACCTGCAGAGGCTGGGGAAGTGTGAGCTCCAACCTTCCCGTGCCCCCAGGATGCTGCACAGCCTTCAGATCTGCTCAGCTCACCAGAGCTGGGGCTGCACTGCCAGCCTGGGCATCTGCAACAGCCCAGAGAAACAAAGCAGCTCTTTGCATGTTCTGGGTGTGAAGGAAAGGCATTGCAGTTTTGATAGAAATATTTGTGTAGAGCTGTCAGAAGGGTTTTTCCACTTCGTTGGCCTAACCAGCTGAAAGGGAAGCATGCATACAGCCATGTGTACATGTTCTTATATCTAGCTATGTGTTCTTATTTTTATGGCTGAAGATCCGAATTTGAACAATTTGGTCCAAAATTAAATATTTCATTTTATTTCCAGGATGATAAGCACATCCTATTACAATTGCAAAATAAGGTGCTCAAAGCACAAGTTGAAGCCTCACTGAGAAATAAAAAGCCACAACTTTTCCCTTAGAAAAGAACAGAATTAAATATTTTGCATGTATTAGAAAAAACTGATCACTATTTGAAGCCAAAACAGTTTTATCAAATTCAACCTGAATTCACGGGTGGCTATAATCTTACTAAAATAGCATTTTTGGCTATTTATTCACCAATTTTTGTGGTCAAAATTTCCGTTAGGTTTCCTGCTCAGATCTGTCAGCATTCCCCCTGCTGGAGCTTTCCCACAGCCCTGCCCCCTCTGAGTGTGGGAGGCTGCACTTGTGTCCCTGCTCACAAACCCCGCTAATCCCAGAGCCATTTGCGTGCCTGATTCGTGCTCTGGGCTCCATTCATCTTCTGCTGGGGCTCATTATTTGTGCTGTGTGGCCGGGCAGCTCACACATACGGGGCCAGGCTGGCAGCTGCTGGGGCTCAGCGTGGGCTGGTGATGGATGGGGCAGCCTGGCAGGGATGGAGCTGCACATGGGGCTGCCTGGTGTGGGGCTGCGATGGAGGAGCTGTGCACAGGTGAAACCCACCTGTGAAACAAGCTGCCTTCGGGTACTTTGCTTATGTAAACATTTGGGATTGTGTGAAGGGCCCCAGTGTGAGCAGGTGTTTGCAAGCAGGAGTTAAACGGTGACCAGTAGCAGCTGAGCTGAAAACCCGCTAGAAAACTCTGTGTTTCTGTTCTTGTCACTCCCCAAATCGCTCCTTAGCTGGTTCTTTCACTGCCTCAGCTGAGATGCAGAACATATTCATGACTCCAGCTCCTGCAAAAGCTTCAACAGAGAAAATATTATGCAGCAGTTGTCCTTACATGTAAAACCTGAGTAATACTATAAACCATTGTTTACAGGGATTGGTGCGACAAGCATCAGTGATTCAGGTAAAGCTTTTTAAAAACTGATGTTGGCAAAGGCCCAGTGCTGTAGTGCCAGCTCACAGTGAGCTCTGCAGAGGGGACAGCAAAGCACTGGCAAAAAAGGGAACTTTACCAACTTTTCCCTGTTTTTATTCAGAGCTGTGTGGGCAGGAGCAGCTACGTACAGCAAAACAGTCTGCCTTCATGTGAATGAGCTCTGGAAAGATTTCAGGTTTACTCCCAGCTCAGGCCCTCACAGAGGTGTTGGTGTGTGAGACCTGAATCACCTCCAGTGTGTGACAAATGCCAGCACACGTGAGGCCACCTTAACCCATGATCGAGGTCATCAGTTTAGAACACCTGAAGGTGGAAGGTTCATGTTGTTATCCATTGTTCCCCGTCCCTCTCTGCCTCTCCCCCTACCCATCTGACAGGGAGGTTGTGGCTGGTAATAATACAGGAGGTGAAACTTTGAGAACTTTTGGAAACTTAATCCGTGGATCTCAAAATTTCACTCTCTAGATGCTGACTGGCACAACTGGTTTTCTAGTAAACTGGGGAAAAGGGAATGGCTTTCAGCTGGCAGAGAGCAGAATTAGACTGGGCATTAGGAACAAATCCTTCCCTGGGAGGGTGGGCAGGCCCTGGCACAGGTGCCCAGAGCAGCTGTGGCTGCCCCTGGATCCCTGGCAGTGCCCAAGGCCAGGCTGGACAGGGCTGGGAGCACCTGGGACAGTGGGAGCTGTCCCTGCCCATCGCAGGGCTGGCACTGGGTGGGTTTAAGGTCCCTTCCAACCCAAACCATTCTGTGAGCACACTAAAAAAAGGACACTGAACCATTAGGTATTTGGGGTCTAACTGTGAAGTCTTGCATTTCCCAGCCACTAGAGATTTATGGGTTCAAATGAAAGGAATGGAGTATAGATTTTTTAGAAGTCTTTCTGTATTGCTTTATCCATCATTATTGTCTTAAAGACATCCAAACCTGCTGGCAGCCAGCTCTGCAAGGCTGCCACACCTAATGCTGGGGGCAGGGAGCACGATTTGTATGAGGGCAAAAGTCCCTGGGCTTTGTTTTCTACGTGCATCTAGTGCTTCAGGGCACCCAGAGTTAATGAAGCTACATAAAAAGGAATTGGTTTAAAACAAACTTCTCTGTCAAAAAGTTTCTTTTATTTTTCTTTGTAAAGTTTGGACGTGTACCTGTTTTGTTTTGTGTTTTCCTTAGATAGTGAATCAACGGGGCTTGAAAAGAACTGGATCTGTAGAGCTGTCAGCAGAATCTATAAAAGAGACTCTCTGGGAATCCCATCCACCTCTCCACTTGCAGGCACACAGACGAGGAAAATAACACATCAAAACTATATTCCTTAAATATTTCATACATAAGGTCCAATGTTCCAGCCCTCCCAAGCATGCCAGAGAGTGGTACTTCCTTTAGTGTTTTATGCATGATACTTTAAAAACATCTGAAGGAAGTTTATACCTTGTATGAGCTACCTATAGCAAACCCCCTCACAGACCAGGTGTGATTCTGTTTTCTTAAAGGCAGAGGAAGGTAAAGCTGGAGCCTCTCTCTGGAACACCTGATCTTTATCTTTATAGGCAGAGCTTGTGTTTAGGGCTGAGATATATTCCAGTGGCAAAACTATGACCAAATCTCAGATGAATCTGTGATTTACAAGAGCTGATGGAGCAAACAAATATTCTAAGCCTTCAGGAGGTAGAGTAGATAGAAAATGAATTGGATGTAAGGTTAATGACTTGGCAAAAAATCCAAATGTCATCTAGGAAGGCTGGCATCATGCCTCTGGTGTAATTACAAGTCCATAGTGATTGTGCATGTGAATGGCTGAAGCTAGACACAAGTTTGAAATATGGGATTCCTTACTCAAGAACTGGTGGAGAACGGAAAAACATAACCCTGCATTTTAGCTAAATTGGCAGCATAAATCCAGATTAAATCTTTCTGTATTTCTTAATTAACTGCAAAGTTGCTTTATGCAAATAGAGTTTGATGTACATATTTGTGTGTGATTGGCACAGAGATCAACCATGTCAACTTTAAGTAAACACGAGCATACAAACTCAAACAGCAAGATGTTTGCCCAGCAAGACAGCATCACTCTTGCAAACAGAAAGTCATTTCTTCATCTTCGCTCAGCAAATCTTGTTTTCTAAGCGTTTTCCTTCATGAGGAGCCCTGCAGAGCCAGGTCTTACTGCACCAAACAATTCTGTATGGATGCAATCAAGTGTATTGTGAAGGACCTCAGTTCTGCTTACTGGTACAAAGATCCCTGCAAGGTAAAGCCTTTGAGATCTGGCAGCCTCAGACAAAAAACAAACTATTGCAATTGTTCCTCAGTTAGTAGACGTGACCCGCTCCAGAGCAAACCTTGACCTTCTTATTTCCATTATTTGAATTAATCTGATGAGTCTGAGGGATGCTGGAGAGACACCAATGCAGCTCCAAGTCCATTGTCCATGCCATGGTAGAAGTGAATTAAAGCTGTCTTTTCCTTTTCTCACTATAAAACCTGGGGTGTGTTGGGCAGTGTGTGGCTGGATGTGACTCTGGAATACTCTTCTTTCCTGAAGAAGGTGCAGTGAGTCAGATGTGATTTCTGAGATGCCCCAGCACGTGTAGGACAGGAGGGGTGAGGATGGCAGAGCACCCGTGTGGCCTCTGGGTGACTTGGAGCAACTTCAGAGCCCACAGGAGGCAAAGGAAGCGCCTCAGAGCAGCAGTAGAGCTAATTAAGGTGTTCATTTTCCTTGTACTTGCACCTAGACCACACTAGCTACTTGGAGCAAGCAAGAGTTGGCAAAGGCTTTCAGTCACTGAAGGCTTTGATGAGATCCAAGCTCAAGCTACTGAAGGGGTGAACGATGCAGGGAGTGTTAAAAGAGGTGCAGAGTTCCTGCCAAGCACCTTTAATCATCCCGTGTCTCTGCTCTCACTCACACTGTTCCCCTGGTCTCTGGCAGGCTGGGTCAGTGCCCGGCTGGGCTTTCTGTGGACAGACATCAGTGCTGGGGTTTCTGTGGACAGACATCACTGCTGGGCTTTCTGTGGACAGAGATCACTGCTGGGCTTTCTGTGGACAGAGATCAGTGCTGGGCTTTCTGTGGACAGACATCACTGCTGGGCTTTCTGTGGGCAGACATCAGTGCTGGGCTTTCTGTGGGCAGACATCAGTGCTGGGCTTTCTGTGGGCAGACATCAGTGCTGGGCTTTCTGTGGACAGAGATCACTGCTGGGCTNTGCTGGGCTTTCTGTGGACAGACATCAGTGCTGGGCTTTCTGTGGACAGACATCACTGCTGGGCTTTCTGTGGACAGACATCAGTGCTGGGGTTTCTGTGGACAGACATCAGTGCTGGGCTTTCTGTGGACAGACATCACAGCTCCACGCAGCTCACAGGACAGAGCCTGACTCACCTGGGAACAGAATCCCAAACACAGGATTTCTCTGAAATTGCTCTGTCCTGTCCAGGCTGTGGCAGGCTGCTGCAGAGGATGATCACTGCTATGGGGAGCTGGAGAAGAGCTGAGGAGATGAGAGTGTGCAGCGTTTCATGGATGGATTTTCTCCTTTGTGTCTGACTTCCAAGCCTGCCCATCCATCCCTTTGGAGAAAGGCTTGCAGGAGTGGAGCAGCCAGGAAGGAGGTGAAGGATCACTGTCTGCTGAAGCTCTTTCAGCTTTCTTTCTAAAACCCTGAGGGAGGCAGAGGGGAAGGTGATGTGAGATCAAAAGCAATAATGGAGGAGCATTTGCAGGGGTGATATTTTAAAAGATGAATTGTTTGGCTAGAGATTTTTTTTTTTCCTTTCCTAATATCCAGCTGCTGAACTGAAATCTAACTGTACCTGGTCAGCACAGAGCGTTGCAAACCTACAGCCCAGACACCCCAGACATTTCTTGCCTTTTCTTTTATGAGCCTATCCAGAGCAGCAATGCTCCCCATAAACAAGCACACCCTTGCCAGCCTCTCTCACACAGCCACTTTTAAACCTCTTTATAGATTTAAGAATACAGCATCCAAGAGCTTTAAGACACTATTGCTTCAGAAGGAAGGGAAAGCTGCCATCTGTCTCTTCCTTGCTTCTCACTCCAAACAGCAGGAGAATACTTCTTCCTGACCCAGCTCTTCCCATCTTTTACCCCCTAAAGCATTAGTTAGAATTAAATGTCAGTGTGTTATTCCCGTGGGAAAAATGAGGTAATTTATTTACATGCCTGTGTAGTGGAACAGCATGTTAGGGAAGGCAGCTAAGGCAGGGGCACAGTCTATGTCCTCCCTGAAAGAATAGGCTGCTTACTGAGCACTGAAAGGGAGTAAAATAAAAATCTGCATTCCCCTTTACATGCAGCTTTGGGGAGGTGAAGTATTTGATGTTTTGGAGTCGTTTTGTCAGCTGGCTGGCAATGTGTTAAAGATGCTGAAATGCAGAGAGCAGAGCTGTGGTGACTTTTCCCCTAATCAAATGGCGTGGCAGGGAGAAAAGATGCAATTGTGAGGCTTTGAAAGCAGCAGAGCTGTGACAGCAGAGGCTGTGGTTTCACCTGTAGCTGCGAGCAGGACACTCCGTGTGCTGAATTCTGTGTACATCTGTACAAAACTCCAAGTGCAGCAGTGTGACCCAGCCCAGGGGTACTGCACTGCTGGGGGTACGACACAACAGGGCATCATACCCATTTCTGGGCTTTTTTCCAGTTACAGACTCTTGTAGTTACACAGTGAAGTCTGTTATTACTGTGAAAATCGACTACCTATATAAAATAGCTTGGATTTCCAGTGGACTAAGAGAAGTGAATTTAAGAGGGGAAAACAGCTGAGTTTGTCTCATGATCTCTGTCATGGGCCTTTTTCTGGTTTTTGCAGCTGCACCAATGGCTTTTATGATCGGTCTTTTGGGGAATTCTTACCTGTGGTGTCAGAGAGAACCACACCCAGGTCTTCGGCAATTCCCACCTCAAGCTTTACCCTCTAATTGTCAAAAACTGCCCTTTCAAAACAAAATCTTTAAAACATGAAGGTGGGCTGAGGGGAGATCAAGGGGTAAAGGCTCTCCTAAAACGTGTCTCCTTTGAAGTGGCAATAGAGCTAATTGTGTGGATGAGAATTATCTTTAAATTCAGGAATGTGGTGGGTTCGAATTTAATATAAACAAGCAGCAAACTTGGGCTTGCTGAGAGCTGCCAGTATTCTCTTGGTGCATGGAAAGGACAGGAATTGTTCTTTTCATACATCATTTACAAGTAACTGCAGTGACTCCACGAAGTCGGCACAACTCCCTAACACAAAGCAGGAAAAAGTACAAAGGAAAGAACAGGCTATTTTGTTGCTGGTTTTAAATAGAAGTTCTCTGTAGGCAGAGTTCAGCTGCATCGTGGAATCAAAGGGCCGATGCATAGGAATTTTTTCACCTTCTGGAATTTGAATGTCTGGCTTTAGTGTCAATTATCAATACCCTTTATTGACTGCACAATGCCTCGTATGAAGATAGCATGGTAATTTGATATTTGCTTATGAAAAGCCCTTTTCTAAAGCAGTGGTACTGCAATTTTCAGCCGTTTTCACAGGGACCTTTTGCCAGAACTTCAAAGAACTCTGTTCTTGAACAAACAGCCGTTTGGGATAAACCTGTGTTTTCTATAAACCGGGGGAGGGAATTTTCACGGATAGGTGAAAATTAGCGAAGCAAATCTTGAGACCTTTTGTGCACAGTCCAGGCACCACAGCCTTCTCCTTGCTCCCCTTCTCACGTGCCAGAGCCACATTTTCCTCAGCAGCCAGCCTCAAAGCAGTGCTGTTCCTGCAGCTCAGAAATTATTTTCAGATCAGACCGAGAGCCAGTTTTCACACCTATCCTCACTGTTTATTTGCTGGAGTGATGACAGGTCCATCCAGTTCTGGAGTAAAAATGTGGTTACTCCTTCCATGGGAGACAGCATTCATAAGCTGCGTGGGAGGGCTGCAGCTCTTCTCCCAAATATCTCCATTATCCCTTTTGGATGTGGCATGCCAGGTGGACAGCAAGGCAGATGAGAGAGCCTCTTATCTTCCCCAAAAGTGCCCTAAGCTTGATGCACTGTGATGGAGAGACATCAGTGAGCAGAGCTCTGTCCCTGCAGCTTGGGCCAAGCAGGGGAACAGGGCTTTGAGAGAGACAGGTACAGAGCTGAGCAAGGGGGAGATAAAAGGGATCATGGAGAAGAGAGAATAATAGGAGAATGTGACATGCAAAAGTCTACAGCTATAGCAAAGGAGGGTTTAGAAAAAATCCTTTGTGCTTGTTAAGATTTTTGTAAATCCAACTCTTCTTGAACATGGGATCGTCCTTCAGAGAGCAGGGTGGCTGGCAGAGGAGGAGGTGCTTAGAAAAGTATCTTTTTACATTAATTCCTTGGATAGAAAGAAACGTGCTTGCAAAGGTATATTTTTATAGATCTTCTTATAGGCCTTATCAGCCAGAGCTCTATCTACAAGACGTGGAAGCTGTAAGGATTTTTAATCCTTTGTACCCCGAGATTCATTGTCAAGTGCCCACACAGAGTTTAAGAATCATTTATTCATCTTCCACCGTGTTGCTCTGTTCCCCTCTGGGTACTCCTGTCCTGGTAAAACTGTCTCTCTTCTCACAAAGTGTTGTTTTCTTTCTCCCTGAGCAGCTGGCTGTGCCACAGGTCACAGCATGGGTGAGCCCCTCTGCCCCTGACACCTCTCCTGTTTCACTGCCTCTTTGTCACACCAGTGCTAATGGAGGTTGGGATGTTCACACATGAGCTTATTCTGCAGCTGGTATTGGCAATCATGACAAAAATCAGCCTGGCCCTGGCACTCAAGTGGTGCTAAACTGCCCGTGATGGGCTGAATTCAAGGCCACGTCATTTCTGTTCTGAATGTCTGAGACATTTAAGGCTGGCTGTATTAAAACCTGAACTCTGCACACCACTAATCTTGGAACAAGCTGCTCAGGCAAGCCTGACCCTGTGGTTTTCCAGATTTTCTGGTTTCATCTTAGTTAAAGCTTTATTGCTCCAGCCCAGCAGTGTGAGGTAAATCTAAGCTCCCTGCATATCAAAAAGGATCTGCACAAATTGCCAAGGAAAGAAGCGTTCAAGGGGCAGACTTTAAAAGGCATTTAGATGGTAGAGGGGCACACAGAGGGAAGAAATGATCAGAGGAATTACAAACTGACACATGTTTTGGAATTCTTGGTCTTAAAATTCTGCCCGAAGCTCCTTAATTACGGAACAGGTCCACAAGGAAAACTGCAACCTATTTCCCTTTGTTCAACTCTTTCTGGTTGGAAGGATTTATTAAGCCAATGTCAATATTCTTCCCATCAATTTTGGAATGTCTGACTCTTTGTTGAAACAAGCTATTAGCAGCAATAAAAAGACACAGGACTAGAATAATTTGTCTGGAGTTCTCTTGTGTGAAATATTCACAGTAGTGTGAAGCCAGCAAGTATTATTATATTCACAGCTTTCTTGGGCTCACAGGTGGCAGCAAAATCAATTAACTATTCCTATCCATAGGAATTTATTGACTTCCACCCATTTTAGAAAGAAATGCGACTTTCAGTTGGTGAAGTCACCAAGTGCTGGTCTCACCCAGCTTTGTGACGTGTTGCAAGATGTTCTTTCCCCACCAACCAGCCTGGCTGCACCTGGTCATTCCTTCCTATGATGCAGATCCTCCAGCAGTGCTGCAGATCTTCCTTCCTCCAGCCAGCTGCTCTTCTGTGCTCTCATTTGAATTTTCTCAAACTCCTGGTTGGCGCTGCTACTTACCTCTGAGCACTTTCTCACAAAACTCAAGTCAGCAAAATTTGCAATGACTCGTATGCATCTCGTGATAGCAGGGGCAGTGGGAAAGTGTGTTTCTGCAGATAAGACACCCCACATTTCTCATTTCTCTCAGCACCATCCCTGCTCTGAGCCTGGCACTGGGCCAGGGAAGAACAGGGGAGGAAAAGGCCAAGCTCCTCAAGCAGGTGGATCAGTGCACATGAATGTAGGCAATCATTTCCATGAGAGCTCAGCCAAACAAGCTGTCCCTTACCTTTAGTTCCTCTATAGATGTTTATGTTACTAATTAAGCTGTAGGTTTAGGTCTGCAAAGTAATGAAGCTCTTCCAGCTGCTGATGTCAAAATATCTGACTGTTTGCTGATACTTTAAATAAAAGCAGGTAGCAGAGATGCTGTAGTAATTGACTGGGTGAGTAATTTCAGGGTGAGTGCTGGAGAGGCTGCACTGGTTTAGAAATTCAGAAAGAAATTATTTTCCAGAGGCTGGTGGCTGGAATGTTTTCCCGAGAAGCCCCAGAGGCTGGTAGTGCTCCTCACTCTAGGTGTGGTATGTTCTGAGCCTACAGCTGGGTGTTCACGAGGGAGCAGATTGTGTGTGTCTCTCCTGCATTGTCTAATTAAAATAACTTGCATACATATGTCAGCGTTCCACTGAGTCTTATGGTATTTAGTTACCTGGGTTTCATTTTGTTCAACGTAGACTGGGAAAGGTTTGTGTTTCCAAGCTTTTGTGGCTTACAGAGTTTTAATTGAGTATCTAATGAGTGTTGTATTCAGGAAATTATTTGAACCCTATGGCAGTGACAAACCCAAACGTAGCACGCTCTGCTGTTCTGCTTTGTGTTAAATATTGCTGACTGAGTGTTTTGAAGACCTCAAGCTGTATTTTGGGCTACATATTTCGATCCTGGACTAGACCTGAGTGGAAATATCTGAGGAGCAGTGCAGGCTTACTGAGGAAGCTGTCAGTGCTTCTCAGGGCTCCTGTCCTGTTCTCCTCCCTCAGACTCTGACCCTGAACCAAAGCCATCCTTACAGGGCACTTGAGCACCCAGCCACGAGGGGTAAACCCAATGCTGAGCACTTGCTGTGAACTTTCTCCAGGGTAGGACCATTAACCTGGATCTGCTGGCCAAATTCCAGTCTCTGCATTGAGCTGCTTCCCTGAGTTCCTCTGGCAGTTTCATTATCAAGATTTTCCCCCTCCCTCATCTCTGCTGCTGCCATGGGACATTTCCTTGCTTACTTCAGCAGTCACAGATTCCCCAGCTCTGCTTTTAACTCAGCCTGCATTTTGGAAAAAACACATTGCTAAAAGATGCTCACATTACCTTAATCACAGGTTAGGTTAGAATCTGGATCAACATATAGGAATGAAATAATATATTTGCATTTCTGGGAAGATAACATAGCTTTTTGCTAACAACTAATCCAATTGGGAACTGCCATGCCAAAGTATCTGAAATGAGTGGGCTATAACAAAGTTATTGAAGTGCTGTGTAATAAAAAGATTTATATGTCCCTGTATAAGAAGGATTCCAGCAGGGTTGATATGGTCTGTATCTACTGCTTAAAAGTAGATAAAATAACATAGAAAAACTAGGAGTGATACAAAGGTGCCCTCTCAGTGACTCTGGGGGTGAAAGGATGTAACAAGTGTGGAGAAATCAGTACCACAACACTGATAGGTTAACAGGGGCTCCAGAAGGTGGTGGAGCTTTTCTGAATAGATCACCTGGTTCAAATCCAGACCACAAGGCAGGTTCTGCCCTGATACAAATCTCTTATTTAACACCACTGACCTTGGTTGGTAGGATTTGGCCCTGTCTCAGTGACAACTTAAATTCATTGCTGGTAGAAAAATCATGAGTGGATACTACCTATAGCTGTCCAAATTTTGCTTGTTTTATAGTCACAAACCAATTAAAATTGATTATTTCTCACGGTCCCCCATCCAAAGAGCTTTTACTTAGATGAAAGGAACTGTTTTTTCAGTTGTTAGCTTTTACAGTCAAATACCTGTTCCACGGCTTAGGAAAAGTATGAATTTACAGGATTATTGAAGGCTTGCCTAGATATTTTTGAAAGCTGCTGCTCCTTCGAGCTGCTCTAAGGAAGAGACTGCCTGCATCAGGAAGTTCTGCAGCTGCTTCTGGCTCTCATCACTCGTGTTTTGGGTTGTGCCCAGAAGATTGAATTTTCCTTAAAGGTATCAGAAAGTTTGGTTTGCTGCTAAGCTCCTTTTTCAGACTAAAACTGAGTGGTCAAAAGGAGTTTTATGATTCATGATCTGTTCTGCATAGGGGTGTACTTGAACACAGGATTGAATTTCGGGATCTAAGAGGGAAGAACAAGAAACAGGAAGGAGCGAGGAAGAGTGAGATGTGTCATATCCAGGACTGCAGCCAAGTTCTACACCAGCAGTATAAATAGCTGAGGCTGAGCTGTAGCATTAATCTCTGGGCCAGCTATTTAACACATTGAGACTGAGGCATCTCAGAGTCCCAGAATCCCTGAGTTGGAAGGAACACATGAGAATCTCCAGCTCCAGCTCCTGGCTCTGCACAGGACCACCCTGAGCATCGTGGCACCACCATGTGCCTCAGATGCTGTCCAAATGCTTCTCCTTCATCCAACTTTTCCCATCCTTTATCCAACTCTTCTCATCCTTTATCCAACTCTTCTCATCCTTTATCCAGCTCTTCTCATCCTTTATAAATAGAAACTCTCCACCTCAAGCCTAAGACCTGTATTGCTCATGTCTGCTAGAGAGTTAGAAAAGTCTAACTGAATTTAGTCTAAACTGAAGTTTACTGAATTTTAAAAGTCAGGTTGAATTTAGTTCAGCTTAAAATTACTTAAAAGCTTGGGTTTGTTACTGCAGTTTTTCCCAAACAATGCATTCCTTTAGCATGTAAAAATGAGCTGCCACTGCAGCACAATGCAGGAAGTAGACCTTAATCAATATTTCAATCAGCCCCCTCTGGGTGACTGAGAATTGCTAGTTAGAGGATCTCCCAGGTAAATAAAAACCTACTTGTTTTCCTTTTTTGAAGGAACAGCTGTAAGGAAGTTTACTTCTTTTGGAATTTCTTTATTTGCATAATCAATAGCGTTCCTTTAAATAAAAATGAAGTAGTCAGTGAATTCAGTCCCAGCTTTCCAAAAGCCCAGGGTCCTGTTTGATTTTGATTGCTAAAGGGAATGCTGGATGTTAATGCATCAGAGCCGAGCTGGCATTAAATGAGTACAGCCTCATCAATTATCACAGGGCTGAGCTGAGTGATCCACACCATGAGATAATCACACCCACACTTCTGCAGGGAAGACTGGTTTGAGTATTTTTATTCTTTTGCTGTTCACAAAATCTCATCTGAGGGAAACAAGGAGCTTTGGTTCCCTGGCCCTGCCTCTGCCCTGCCCTCATTGCTGGAGCTCAGGTTTGAGTGCAGAACCTGCTGGGTGATGGATGTGGCACTGCCACTGAGCCCCCCTCACCTGCCAGGGGGCACTGGGTGATACCTGCAGCCCCCTCACCTGCCAGGGGGCACCCAGTGATACCTGCAGCCCGCCACACCTGCCCGGGGG
>VYZP01017092.1:263-26316 GCA_013400635.1 Hypocryptadius cinnamomeus | reverse complement strand
GCCGCAGCCCCGGCCCGCGGGGTCCCGCAGCCCGCGCCTGACCTCTGCGGGGCGGCGCGCCCCCGACCGCGCAGGGACCGAGCGGCACCCGAACCCACCGTGTCCGCCTCGCAAGGAAGCCGGTGACCTGTAGATAGCGATAGGCACTGAATGATGTTTGCTGCTGCCGTGGAAATGGTGAATGTGGTGAGCGCCCAAACTGGAGGCGCCCCACGCCACCCCAAGGAGGCCGCTGAGAGTGAGCGGGACTATCCAGAGCAGGGCCAAGCGGCCGCCGGCGCTGCTGCTGCCGCTGCTGGCGGGTCCCGGCTCCGGGCTGCCCCTAAGGAGCCCCCCCATCCTCCGGTGCGCGGCGAGCCGGCCCGCGGCGTCCTCGGAAGGAGCAGCAGCCACAGCAACGGAGGCAAACTTTGGGCAGAGGCGCTCGCACACTCGCACACGGCGCTGGCTGCAGCTCACGGCACCAGGCGAGCCATCTCTTGCCTTTGGGAAAGCCTATGAGGATCCTTTTCTCCAGGTCTTCTTCTACCCAAAACAATCCGAGACATAGTCAGAGAATCCAGGCAGTTCAGAGCCTTCGCAAAGAGGTGGAAGTGGGGAAAAGCCCCGTGCCCAAACAATCGTTAGTTTCAGCTTTCCCGGGGCTGGTGCTCATTAACAATACTCCACAGTTGCAAGGGCTACGAGAATGCCAAGCATTCCCCCATCCTCAGTAATCCACAGTGTAGGCAATCATGCCACATTTCTGCTAAGAAAGAGCAAAGGGAATGCCACTCCATCAGCCAGCGCTGGGAAAGCAGAGAAAAATCAAACTGCTGCTCTTCCCTCCATTCATCTCCAAACTGGTGAGCCCTCACCGAGCGAGCTCTCTCCCGGCGCGCACACACACTCACACTCGCGAACACACACTCACACACTCGCACACGCCGCCAGACAATAATCAGGCTGCTCCGGCAATCTCAGTGGTCTGGCTATTGACAGTAATACCCGAGGATGTTTTCAGGGAGAATAGTGCACCCTTATGAAAGAAGCTGGGAAGAAAAAAATAAAAATAAAAATAAGCATGCTTGCGAGGAGCAGGGCTATGCAAATCTGCAGTCTCCGAACAGCAAATCGCTGAAGCTTGGATGCAATGCAGAGGACGAGCCTATGTTAAAGAGGGAGGCTGAGTTCAGCTCCCACACAGTCGCGCTGCCTCTCCTCAGCCTTTCGGGAGCCGCGCACTTCCAGAACGCGGCTCGGGCGGTGTGGAGGGGACACACACACACACACTCACACACACACACTCTCACACGCCTCTCCTCCCCACCCGCGCCGCGGAGTCAGCAGCACGGCAGGAGCACTTCCCCTCCTCCGATAGTTCAGAGGTATCAGCGTCTCCAAAACCCACTTTCATCTTAAAAAGAACGATTTCGGGGTCTTTTAATTGGCCTAAACTTCGTCCATGAGATGTTCGCCTCCGTCTATTCGGGCACCGGCTGTGATTATCCGGTAATTACACACACGGCGCCGAACAAAGAGTTACCGGGATTTTCTCCGGCACTACTCAACTACCGCACCTCGGCCGCCTACCGCAGCCGCGGCCGCAAACTGGGCTGAAAAAAATCCTTTCTGGGCTGAGCCCCGCTCGTTCCCCCGCAGCTGCAGGGCGGCGCCGGCAGCTCCCGCATCGCCACCCGGGTGCGGGGCTCCGCCGCGGCGCTCGCCCCACGCCTACCCCCAGAACAGGGCGGAGGGCTGCCCTACACCACCACCACCCTCGCACAGACACACACACAGAGCCGAGGGTGCCATGGGAGCCGATGTCACGTTGAAAAGCCAAGGGTCGGTATTCTAAGTGCTAACCTATCACCCCGCGGCGGGTCCTGCGCCCCCCGGAGCCGGGCGCGGAGGCGCAGCCCCTGCAGTACCGCACCTGGGCACAGCAGGGTGTGCGAGCCGCACACTCCCGGCCCTCCTCTCCTCTCCTCCCTCCCCCGCTCCCAGCCTGCCGTAGATCTTGTGCCATGCCTTCAGCAGCATGAGATCATGGGTGCGGGTAGCGGATGCGTGAAAGCGAGAGGGCGAGCGGTGGGCGTGAGAATGGGGTGGGGTTTTTTTTTTTTTATACATTTCGCGTTAATTTAAACGAAAACCGCTGCAATTCGCCGAGGCGCTAATTCCCGCGGGTGAGAAGGGAAGTCATAACCTTTGCTCAGCCGCGTAGGCTGAGGAACGAGAAAGGCGTTTCGTCCCGCTCAGCCCAGGGCGGATCGCAGCCCCCGGCTGCAGAAATGCCCTTCGCCGCGGGGTCGTGCCGGGAGCCGCACACAGCGACGAAAGGATCCTGGAGCCCCGGAGCAGCGCCGAGCAAGCGGCAGCTCATGCCCTGCCCACCCGGACGGGTCGCATCGCAGCCTCACCACGCACCCAAAGTTTTGCCAAGACGCCGAGGTAAATTATAACAAAGCCTTAGTGCAGTGAGGAAAGCAGCACTGCCCGAGCCCTTTCTGCGCTCCGAGGAAGGGCAGGCACGCATGCCAAAGGAAGCCCGCACCCGCCCTGGCCCGGGAGAACGGCCCTGCGAGGCAGGGGCCACTCTGTAACACCCTCGGCTCGCCAGAGGGAAAGGCAGCTTAGGAGGAAGTCAGTTTTCCAACCTGTCTCCAAAAGCTTCCGTGTGAAAGAAGAAACACCAATTTTCCAAACTATCAGCTTTCAACTGTCATGCACTGTCACCTCCTAAAAAATAAAAGACAATAATTTCTCTAAGTTTCGGAGTTAGGGAAAGAAGGAGAAAAAGATATGAAACCTTAAAGAAAAGTCAGCCTGGATTCAACAGCTCTCATAAAATTAAACCTCCTGATATATGTTTCCTGTTCATGCAAGTAATGTGTGTTAGAAACTTCATCCATAAATACCACTAGGTTTTCTATCAATCTGACTCAGGAAACAAAATATTTCAGTCACTGGAACCAGTTTTTCATTAAACTGTTCACATGTTGCTGCCGTTTTAGAAACAGGCAGTAGTTAACTTGACTGTTCTTAATGATTCTAGACATCCTACAGACGAGGAACTTAAAATTGTTATCACTGCTCTGAAATAGGAAGCCGGTATTGCCAACCGTGTAACGATACAGTTGGCAACGCAGTTGTGCAGATAAAATTTCAGTTGGCAAGTCCTGTCTAGACTAACTTTGCTTGGCTGTGCTGTTTTAAGGCTGCCACAGGGATTGTGCTACCTTACAGCAGGAGTTTCCTTGTCAGCACCCAGGAAAGCATGGCTCCATCCCCACTGGGGAATTCCCCATTAGGTGTGTAACCTTGCTCAGAGAGGCTTTCCACAGGTCCCTTCCAGCCCGAGCACAGTTTGTTCAACTTTGGTTGAAGATCCACTTTGGCGTGGATTCAGGACTTGGTGAAAGCACTCTGTGTTGTTGGAGATCTTCATAGTTTGTGTACCTTAATCTAAATTCTTGCTCCATCTGCCATCTATTGTGCCAGGGAGACCTACAGTGCTTAAAAAACAAGGACAAATGAATAAAATGTTTAGGTACTTCATTTAATATTTTACTGAAGATAAAAGGGTTTTTTAAGCGCTCTACTTTTTAAATATGTACTATTTATGCAGTGCACATACACAACTGCCACTAAAGTTTCTAGTTTCAATTTGTGCCTGGAGACTACTTAGTGAAGTTTTTTCTTTTCATCAGATAGATTATAATGGGTCATTTTTAGGTGCTACATTATGATATTAAACACTACTTAGAGACCATTAAATTAATGGATTGTTTTGCTGCTCTGCATCCAAACCAAGAGTTGAGTACACAAAGACCAAATCTTCACAAAACTATTTAGGCATCTAACTCTTATTTAAGAGCCCTATTAAAGTGTGAATGGGGTGACTGCCCTCTAAGCAGGCATCTCTTTCTGGATCTGGTAATGTGATCAGCACCTTGCATGTAGCAACTCTAATTTTAACAACATTTGACATTTTTTTGGCTCTGCACTCTGAACCCCAAACAAGAGAGGACTATCCAAGATTCGTGGGGGGGAAAGGTGATCTAATGCAGTGCAAGGGTGAGAAATGGGAGAGAATTAATTAGCAGAAAATATTACAAGATTGAAAATTAAAAGAATACCAGGAAGGTGAAGAAGGAAGTGTGTATGAAAACAAGATGGAGAGAGGAAGGCAAAAGAGGGACATTCCAGTAAAATCCTCTCTTGCTCAGTTTTTTTTCAAATGTGTTTTCAGCTAGCTAAGAAAACTTCTTTCCAATTTGAAGCAAGTCCTGATAGTCAGACACTTATACTTTTTGCATGTTTTGATTTAAAGAAGGTTATACGTGAGTGTCGGTCTCTTTCCTCAAGTAAAGAGTGATAGAACAAGAAGAAATGGCCTCAAGTCATGACAGGGAAAATTTAGATTGGATATCTGGAAAAACTTCTACAAGGCATGTCAAGCATTGGAACAGGCTGCCCGGGGGAACAGGCTGCCCAGGGAAATGGTGAATTAATCATTCCTGGAAGTATTTAAAAGACCTATAGAGATTCAGATGAGACATTGGGGAGAAATTCTTGATTGTGAGGGTGGGGAGGCACTGGAACAGTTTGTTCAGAGAAACTGTGGATGCCCCATTCCTGGAAGTGTTCAAGGCCAGGCTGGATAGAAGTCTGAGCAACGTGGTCAAGAGGAAGGTGTCCATGTCCATGGCAAGGGGCTTGAAATCAGATCATAATTAAGGTCTTTTTCAACCCAAACCATTCCAGGTTTCTATGTGGCATGATTCAGTGGCCTTGACAGTGCTAGGTTAACGGGGATCTTAGAGCTCTCTTCCAACCTAAATGGTCCCATGATTCTGTGATTCTATTTAATAAGTTTAATTGGGTGTTTTGGCAGTTGGAGTTAGGCTTTTTAATGACAAGTTAAAAGCTTCTGCAAGTAAACACTATGAAAAATGAAGGTAAGCAGCATTTCTTATTTAAAATGCTTACCTTTTTTACCCCCTGCTGACATAAGAGTATGAATTTTTGTTAGCTGAGGACTAACTGAAGTTGAAACAACCTGGTTTTAATCCCCAAGGACATAGAATTGTACTTCCAACACAATCAACATACTGCTATCAGTCCGTGAAGGTTCACTCAAAGAACGAAGAAGTGGTACAAAAGAAGACAATAAACAATAGTTTGTGTAAACAAAAAAAAATGTTCCACTGCAGGCATAGTAAATAAACTGTGAAAATGAACTCTAGTGTTCACAAGGTAATTTTTAGTATCTCAAGAACTTAGCTCAGCGAAGTTAGCCCCATTTAACACTTACCCTGTGCAGGTCACATTGGTAATAAATGTGACTTTTAATCAAGGTATTTCCACCAAATGAACTCTGTTAACACCAGTAGGCTCCGAAATTTTTTGAGCAAGAATATCCTTATCGTAAGAACACATCTTTCCCTGATTTGTTCTAGTGTCATTATGCTATAAACACCAAATGCTCCTAAAGAAAATTTATACAAACCAAAAAAGTACTCCCATTAGTATAGTTTACATTACTTTCTCAAATAAAATCAGATACTTCTTGCTGGTATGACCATATCTCTCTACAACAGTACAGATAGATCAGCTAAGACGGACAACTTCAGCAACACCAGCAAAACTGAAGTGCAGACCATGCCTTAGGCCAGCAGAAGTTGTCAGTTAAATTCAGGGTTTCTTTTGGTTAAGTGCCACCTTATGCAACCAGGCTTCCCTGGCCACCTCTAGTTAATCCTGCTTTTAGTGTTGTAACATCCACTCTTAAACTCCTGAAGCCCAACTGCTGTTCAGCAAAATAACAAACAAACAAACAAACAACCCACCCCAAAACACCTCCACAAATCTGTGTATTACAGAAATACTATGTAATTAGCTATGGAGAGCTTCATACTACCAATGTTTTATGCTACAGGTTTTCCCCACTGCGAGGCTTGGACCCTCCCGTAATTTGAAAACACATGGACGCTCTGTGATTTCAATTAAACAGACCAGAATTTATGTTTACCCAGCCCACAGACAGAGGCTTAGAGAAGAAAACAGTCAAGCTAATGTTTCCTCTTTCCAGTATAAACACTGCTGAATTTAATGACCTATACACTGTATCTCCCAGTACTTTTACTGATGTCTGGTAACAGTGGAGGTGGTAACTTTCCTCTTCTAGACAGCAGAGAATGTTTCTTTCAAAAGCCAGTTAATTGCAAGATACTGAACCAAGGCCTGTCAATCATGTCCAGTTTGTGTCCTAACCATACATAACCTAGAGCAGAAACTGTTTAATTTATGCCAATAAACTTTATCATATGAACTACTTGATGACTTAGAAGGTAAAAATATGATCCTAAGGGAATGAATGGAGTATTCGTGCAGCCATAAAACACACAGAAATTCAAAAATTTGGTAATCATGTGAGAAAGAAGAGCTTACAAAGGAAATACTTAGGTTGCTTTCTCTGTAGTGTAGCTATTCTCTCTCTATGCATAGTTCAAAACAAATCCTGGTACAGTTAATGAATCTTTCTGTCCATCCACATAGGCTTAAATCTTCATAATAAATGTTTTTTGACACTGTGTGTATGAAGTAATCTCTTTCTTGCTATTCCTTGCTGTCAAAATCAAGCTGATTTTCATTTTGTTTCATTTCATTGAAAATACGCACATAAGCCAGATCTTTTCAATTTAGAGCAGAAGGGGCTTGTGGAGAACGTTTTGCACTGTGGAATTTTGACTGTGAGAAGAAGGTCCCTCTTTGAAATAGCCCTGGTTGGTCCACAAGTCATTGGGGCACTTTGCCAGGTTCGTCCATCCTTACTTAAATTAGCCCTGGTTTGAGCTGGCTTGAGGAGGATGGCTCAGAATCCACTGGAGATTGGCTTTTGCTGACTCCCAGTGCTGCAATGCCACTAAATGTCATATTTTCCTTTTTTTATTATTTTTTTTGGTTTAACGTGGCAGAAAGATTTCTAACACTTTGTGTAGCTTCCCCCTTTGACTCCAATCTAAAGCCACAGGAAATAAGGCTAAATCCACCTGTATGTATATAGAGGCATTTAGGAGATTTGTAGTCCTGTAGCAAATGGCCTCTAGCCATGCTCTCTCTGGGCTACCACACGAGTGGTTAATTCTATGTCAATTAGGCTGCTGCTGCAGAACCTGCAAAAGTCTCTTTGACTTCTCCCAGTGCTGCCGCAGGAATTGGCACTGCATTGCCACAGAAAAGAGAGATCCCTGGTACAGCTTGAATGCTACTGATTTGAACTCCTCAGCAAATACTTCAGCTAGGGACAAAAAGCAAGCCACCATAAAAATAGATTGTAAATTAGTCATCAAGAAGTTTGATGACAAATGCCAATAACAGAACCCAGTATTCTGCTCTTTTGCATCCAGTACAAGCATACGCAAAACCTATTTGTTGATAAAGGCCTCCAGAAATAGGAAAAGTGTGTGTATTAGAGAGTTGTTTGCAGCTCTTGATACTGTTTACCATGCACAATAACTGAGATATTAAAGACATGTCAAGAAAGCTCAGAATAGACTTACTGCAACAGCCACAAAATGGGGAAATTGAGTTTAAAGACCTTGCAAGGCAAAGTTAATTGGTTTTTTGGTTTTTTTTGTTTCATTGTAGGAAGCCCACTGGTAGCCAAGAGGGCCTTAAATGGTATTTGTGGAGTACCTAAAGTCAGAACTGCATTTTTAAGCAGGGTTTCCTGACAGGATTTCTAAGATATCCCTCATTATGACTCATGAACATCACACAACACCCCTCACTTTTCTGGCCTGGGTTGAGAAGAGTATGTACAGTGAAGTTCCACCTCCTGCCTTCCTTGAACACGTTAGTCCTGCTTCAGTCTTGGCAAAGAAAGGGATAAGATGCAGCCATCTACTCTTTGTCCAGTGCAATACATTGCCTTAGACTCCAGACAGCAGTAGTGTTACAAGTCAGCTGCAGAAAGAACTGAATTTACAAAGCAGAGTTTCAAGAAGATGACACTAACTTTTGGCAGTCAAAACTTGAAAATGTCCAAAAACTTATTTAGCTTTAAGCTTCTTTCTTTCTTTCTTTTTTATCCCCAGAAAAAGTGTCACTGTTGTGCAGAACACATTTGTAACGTCAAGCATATTTCCTATAGCTGAGTTATGAACCTCTGAACGTACAGGTTTAAAATGAAAATGCTGACATAATCTTAAATGTAGTGGCACAAATAGTGCCACTACAATAATCCTTGTAATCTAATATATTAGCCCTAGGGGAATGGAGACTGAATTGCTGGTCTCAGACAGCTTTTCTGAGGCTCAGCTCAAATTGCACAATTATTCTACATCCTTCAAGTTCTTTAAAACACGTTTCAGATGCAGTATTGTACATTCCAAAAATATTTGTTCTTCAGAGATTGATTTGACTTTTTTTCCTATTTTAAAGAGATATATGACCTCGGAGGCATGTGAAAAATCATTAATCAAGTTAGACTGTGTAACACCCTTTTGTGTGTAAAAGACTTACTTTTTTTTCTAGATTCCCTCAGTTATGTTGCCAAGGTGATTCCCCCAGAGAGCCATGTGTTTATCTTGACAGGTGTTAGCGAGATCTGGGGAATCTCAATGGAATTGTTACTGGTTGCTTTGAGGTACAGTAGAAAACATTAAGCCTGCAAACTAATGAACTTACCTTATTACATTCTAAATAAAATAAACCACAGAGTAAGTTGGATTAATCTACTAATGCCTTTCTAATGAAGCTTTTATTGGGCATATGGTGTGGTCTTGCTACTCTCCTCATATAGCTAGCACAAGCTAAAACTCAAAATGAAATGTACGTGTGCATCCTCTGTGAGATACCAGTCTCAAAAACTTGCCACCACAATTCAGAGTACTGCTTTACTGGCATAACCTCTGATTATGGTTTGCAAGACTAAATGGATTCAAAAAACAAGAAAGCAATCAGATTAAAAAAGGAAACAAGAGACAGCACTGATAGGAAAAGAGAAAATACAACTTCTACTGCTGGTCCTAGGGGAAAATTTAAAACCACTGCTGGTAACTTACAATTACTCTAAAATCCATTCTGTGACCTGTCCCAACAATGTCAGGGAATCATTAATTAAGTACTGTAACTTCCAAAGCTAAATAATGATTCCTTAGTTACAGTCCATTTGTATTTTCCAGCACCAAGCTGTAACACACTGTATTTTTATAATGCATATTAGAAGCAATAAAACAATAGGTGCTTTTAACAAAAAAGAATGAGTCTTAAGCAAGGTGAAATGAAATACCAGCATTTTCAGCCAGCTATGCCTTTTCCTTCTAATTGCCATTTTCTTTCTCTCAGTGTATGTACAAGATCAGAACACAAGAAAAAAACATTCCTTAGCAACATTCATCTTCTGGGAGCATGCTGCTGAATTTAGGTATAAAACCATAACAGCATCTCAAAGAATAGCAATAGCTCATATACTTCAGCTTTGATATACAACTTCAAATCCTTAATCTCCTCTTTTCAGATTTCCACATAAAGTTTTACTCTGCTTCCATATTTGCAAGTGCCCATTTGAGACAAAAACATCTTTTCTTACCCAGGCTCTCCCCTCCCTGTATTTACTTCAACAACAAATTAGCAACCAAATTTTTCTCTTTTTTAAATTTTTTTTTTTTTGTTGTGGAGGATAAGAAAAGCGATACGGTAAAAACAGAGTGAGAACAGTTTTTCTTTCCTTCAGCACCAGCAGCCAAAAACAGTATGAAAGCAATGGATCATGAAGAAAAGCAATTTCCTACTTCAGGGATTAAGCAATACTCTCTTTTGTAATGTTAAATGAAAGTTTTAGCTATTTTTTTTCCAAGTAATTCTGATTTTTTTTCCCCCCAATGTAAATAAATAGGCACTGGAGAAGCTCCAATAGTCACAAACACATCACTTTCTAGCCAATCAATAACACAGATAAAACCCTTTGTGCTATGCTTCTTTCAGCAAGCCTATTGATAGGGCAAGAAAAATTAAGCTACTACAGAAGCCAAAGGTAATTAACTTAAGGAGAGAGAAAATCTGATGATAATATACATTCTGTTCTTTTCTTAAGGACAAATACAGGGGATTCATATATAGTAAATAGACTTTTGGGGAAGCATTCAAGTAGGGACAGCTATCTGCATTTTACTGCATATCTCTCATCCAGTGACAATGCAATATGAATTACCTGTTGTGATAATTGATGGCTTGACTATCAGGTGAGGTACCACACCCTCCCCTAAAACAGAATTCCTCTTTGTCAGTATGGAAAGTATGGAACTCCTACACCTGCCTCTGCCACAGGTTTGCAAAGTGCAACCTTGGACAGATCCCTACAAAGCATTTGCCATTTAATGGCTAACTGGTAAGCTGGGTCAATATTAGCAGTCCCAAAGATAAAGGGTATTGGCATGAGTAAGGCTTGATGGAATTATACCCTTCACACCAATGCTGAAAGGTTCCAAAGGCTTTAATCTTCCAGCACTATTAAACAGAACATTGCAGGATTAAGCCTTCTCCACCTACAAGTTTTTGTCTATAAAGCTCTAACAAGAATATTCAGTGCAACTTTAAAGCCAATGCTCTGTTTAAAGCACTTTGAGATCGCTTCCTGATGAATGCCACAGTTTGTAATAATTATGGAAGCGTGGGCTTCCCTCAATTTTTATACATAGATAGATGGGAATCCTGTAAATATTTGATCAACTTTGCTTAAAGGGACCATTTGTATGGGAAAACACTACCAGTGTAAAGAAACTTCGTTGGCCAAGCTTGTCCTCCTTAGCATATATGCAAATAATAGGTGCAAATATCAAGAGATTGGAAACAGAAAATAATTTTATTCATATCTGTGTTTTAGTTTTAATGAATTATATTAAAGAAATTCCTAGGTAAAACAAAGTGCCTGCTATATAATTAAAATGAAGAGTCACAACCAGCTTATCTTTAAAAGCAGGTTGTAACAGGAAAGAAAATCCAGGACTTCTCAGCTGCAATTTTGTGGCTCTATCAAAACTTGCCTAATTTTACCTATTTATTTCAGTACATAATAAAAGATGTACTCAGAATAAAAATGTGCAATGCATACATATTTTTAAAGGCTTAGAAAGCTAGCAGCTTTCTTTTAACACCCTTGGATCTAATTTTGTTTCTAACAAGTAAAATGAGAAGAATGGGGCCCTAAAAAGGATTATGGTCTGAAACCTGCTCTTTGAATCTTTGCACATGCTAAAGCTGTCACAAATTTGAATAGAAAAGATGGGTGGTCTGCTGACCATCTTTGGTCACAGAGTTGAGCATTACTGCCCAGAAAAAGCTTATGGGTTTTGTCAGGAAGGTTTCAGAAACCACTGTATTGAACCACCAGCCTATAATAGCTCTTCCACATTTCACAGGATGTCAGTTCCTGGAGCTGTTTTTCCTTTGATGCACACAAAGTACTGCCAGTAATTTCAATCAGAATTATGCCATGCACTGGAGGAAGACAATCACATAATATGAATTATCACCTTTTTTCCATATCCTTGCCTCTCACAGAACTGCTGGTTTGTCAGAGGAGTTGGTACAGTATATGTTACTGATCTGTGGCTGCTTTGTTTAAAAAAAGCTTAGTACTGGTGTAGTCCTTCTCATCCTGATATACCAGAGCACTTTATAAAGAAGCAAAAGGAGTGGAACCAAGAAGAGACTTACAATGATACCCTTTTTTTTTTTTTTTTCTCATTTGGTAACATGAAATGCTCTCAAATTATTTGTAGTGAAAAATATAGGGAACATTAGAAAATTAAAAATCACATTGTAAAAAGTGGCTTACTTAAAATTATGTTTCCTTTCATAATTTTTGTGGTCTTAATTTAAAAAAGTTAAATGCCTTTTCTTTGTTGCTATTTTTCAGTTGGGATTGAACAAATCTTCTTGAAAATTCTTTCTTTTCAGAGAGACCGCTAAAGCTGAGATGAGTTAATTCCTATAACTCCAATTCAGGGCTCTTCCCTCAATAAAACTCCTACTCTTAGTGCACTTGAATTGCACGGGACAATGAGCAAAAACCCTTTGGCTAAGAGTGAAAATCTACACCAAAATTACAGTCACACAGAGGCTTATGAATTACAGAATTCACAGAATGACCAGGTTGCAAGAGACCTTAAAGATCATCGAGCCCATCCCATGCCCCAACACCTCAACTAAGTCATGGCATCGAGTGCCACATCCAGTCTTTTTTAAATCACATCCAGGGATGGTGACTCCACCACCTCTCTGGTCAGGCTATTCCAGAACTTTATCACCCTTTCTGTAAAAAACTTTTTTCCTAATATCCAAATTACATTTCCCTTGATGCAGCTTGAGACTGTGTCCTCTTGTTCTGTCAATTGCTGCCTGGAGAAAGACACCAACCCCACCTGACCACACCCACTTTTCAGGAAGGTGTAGGGAGTGATAAGGTCACCCCTGAGTCTCCTTTTCTCCAGGCTAAACACCCCCAGCTCCCTCAGGTGTTCCTCACAGGGTTTGTTTTCCAAGCCCCTCACCAGCCTCATTGCTTCCTCTGGACGTTCTCAAGCATCTCAACCTCCTTCCCAAACTGAGGGGCCAGAACTGGACACAGCACTCAAGGTGTGGCCTCACCAGTGCCAAGTACAGGGCAAGAATGACCTCTCTGCTCCTGCCACACTGGCCATGCTATTCCTGACACAGGCCAGGATGGCCTTCTTGGCCACCAGGTCACACTGCTGGCTCGTGTTCAGCCGGCCGTCACCAGTACCCCCAGGTCCCTTTCTGCCGGGGCACTGTCCAGCCACACTGTCCCCAGCCTGTAATGCTGCTGGGGTTGCTGTGGCCAAAATGCAGGGCTCAGCACTTGGACTTATTAAACTTCATCCTTCCTCATTAGAGCACATGCAAGAGCAATGCTTGTGTTGCCTCACGCTTTTGAGCTCCCAAACCCACAAAGTGAGGGTTGAAGGGCAGGTTATTCCAGCTAACATCCCACTGACCTGAATGGAATTTACCCAAGTCAAAGGCCTGAGCTCTGCCTTATTATTGAAATGTTCCAGCAAAATCAATATGAGCTATAAATTATTAGAAGCCATTTTTAATTCTCACCTACTTTGCAGTAATGATCAATTTATCATTAATGCAGAAAGAGATTTAAAGCAATGTCTATGCCATTAAAATAAATATCCATTAGCTACAGAGGATATCCCACAAGTACATTTGCTTCTTGTGGAATTCTTCCAGAACACTGGATCTATATACAGTATAATATAATGATATTTAACTGGTAATGAGCTATTGAATTGCACAGGGGGAAATAGCTTACAACCTTAAAAACTTCTAAAGTAACTTGTCTAGTCAAGATGGGCTTCAATTATACAACTCAGTATATGAAAAAGTTTTTTTGTCTATAAAATGCATCTCTTAGTTTGCATTTCTTTCATTTTTTTCATCAAAGGAGATTTATAATGTGCAAGCAATACAGTAAAGGCTTCCTTCTACTAAAGAAGCTCAGAAATACGCAGATTCACAAGATTAGTTTTCCAGAAGGAAAATTCTAATTATGCATTTGAAGAAGTTTGCTTATTCCTTTCCAGTACAGTTTGCAATGTAAATGTTGTAAATGTGACTAGCAGCAGGGAATTCCTGTGTCATTACTCAGTACAGACCCAGGTGGTAAACCACAGTTAAGTTTTTGTTAATTTATTTAGACTCCCTAATTTAATTTTCTTCATATGAAAAGGACAAGCTGATATACCACTGAGGTTTTTGGTCACAATGCTAAGATCAGCAGGTTATTTCATCAGTCTTGAGCTACAGACACATAAACCTCTCTAGGAAGTTTTCTGACCTGGGATTTCTGACTATAAAAACAAGGAGTGAGAAAACACAGAGCATTAACACAAACCCAGCCATTAATCTGCAATGCATATTTCTCTCCTGACAGAAAAGATTATCAGATTTCCAGCTGTTGGTGAAGGGGATGACTCAACTCTGAAATCAGTAAATGCTGATCACTGATCTCTTGTGGCAAACAGGAACTTCTTTTTCCATGTATCTTTTCAGCTAATTAATCTCCAATAAAACTTTATCATATTTGTCTAATAGATATGTGGCAGGGTGAAATGCCTGGCACTTCTTTTCCCTTTGGTTGCCTGGTTTTAGCGTGAGCCTCCATGCTTGAATGTGGTTCAGGGTGACACCGTGAGTCGACATCTGCTCACAGCATATTGGTGTGCACAAACACAAGCAGAGCCTGCAAAAATGTGAAGCAATTCTCCCCTTCAGCTCAGCATTAATAAACCCTCAGCAGGAATACGGGTACAAATTTGGACATTACATCCCAGGAAGACACGAGCCTACTGGGAAAAAAATGTGAGGAGAGCAACATGACCAGAGTCTAGGGAACAGGGGCTTCAATAAAGCTTGAAAGAATTAGGCTAGAAAGGAGACAACTGAGATTGAACATGATAATAGCTTTCAAATGCATGAAAGGCTGTTTCTAAAGAATAAGGAAATCACCTGTTCTCAATCACAGTGATGGACAGGACAGAAAGAAATGTGCTAAATTGCAGCAATTAAGATTCAGGGTAGATATTGTAAAAACCTTCTCAACAGTGAGGATAGTGGGGTGGTATAAAAGATCACGTAGAAGATGGTGGAGTCTTCACTATTAGAATTACTTCTGAACAGCATAGTCTTCTTGGAACTACTCAAATATAATTTATTACCCTTTCAGGACTGGGACAATGTCCTCCACTCCCTTTCATTTTTAAATTTCTACAAATAGCACTCCTGCATGCAATCATTTTTGCTGGAAATTGTTAAACTGCAGAAATAAAAATATTCTCCACTACTCCACCTCCCCTTGCCCATGTTGGTACAGAAATAAGTCAGAGGAAATTTCTTATCCACACCCTTTTTTTGCCCCATGTGATGTTACTAGAGATGACAGGTCTATTTGTCTGTTTGATGCAGAAGACAACAATGAGAATAACCAACCATATCTAGGCCAACAATAAACAAATGAATAAGAAAGCAAATCTCACCACACCACAAATTCCTCTGCTAGATCACAAAACAAGAACAAATGAATTCAAGAAGAGGAAAATGCTTCAGGCACAAAGATTTTAGATGAATAGAAAAGAAAGGAAGTTGCTACATCTACTTGGGTTTTAGAAGAATAGCCTGTGATATCTATATCATCTATATATATATATTTATCTATAGCTATATCATCATCTATATCTATATCTATCTCTATGTGTGTGTTTCCCACCTTCTAACACTGACAAAAATTGTCATGATTAGATCTTATTTCCTAAAGTTGGACCATGTTATTAACTATTTACATAACGTGCGTGAGATTCAAACACTGTACTTCTCCTGGACTCACTGACTCAGTCTGTTCTCATGGGATTCAACTTCCAGTCATGCTGTTTAGCTTTGAAACTAGCAGTTTCAAGTAGTTTTAATTCCTTATGGAGCTACCATGTTTTAGTGGGCAATATTCGTCACACCCCCCTGTAAGTGATTTTACATCTCTGAGTGGTTCAGAGAGTTGGATACTGTGGTGTCCTATTTGAAATTTCATGGAGCCATTTACATGTGCTAAATGAAGCAGCACCCAGTGCTCATCCAGATTTGGATAACTGTGTATGAATCTTTCAAAAGTGAACTAAAATATGATCAAAAAAACTCACTTCAAAATATCAATTTAAAGGTTGACTAAAATTTGCTTGCAACAGTTGTGAGGGAGAAAACTATAGTGTCAACACAGCAGAGGGATAGGGTTATGATCTATTGCTACAGAGGATAGGAAAGAATAGAAATTTCCAGTCCCTCCCCTAAGTTATGTCTCTGTAAATTTCCATGTTACATCCTTGACAAGTCTCCCAGTATTTGCAATTTCTTCTTTTTCTCCCTGGTAATTTACAGTGATGTGAAGAGTGAGAGAAATCTCCAGAGTAAGCTCCTTTACTTACCGCTCCCTTCGGAGAAAGGACTTTGCCTTTTTGCTGGTATATAACGTATCTCAAGATTTGTCCCTCATTTATTAAATTCATTAAAGATCATCATGGCTATTGAATTTCTTTTCAACAGGATACTCTCTTGTCAGTAATTCCCTGTCCACTGTTCTTCAAAGAAACAGCTTTCTTTGATCCATATTATAACAGAATCTCCACAATTTGAAAATAAACCTGTTGTAGCTCACTCCACCATTGCTGATGAGTGTATTTCCAGTCAAGACCATTCTCTCAGAATATACTTTTCAAGGATGTGAGTCTTTTCTCACACCTTTTGCATTACCTTCCTGCTTCATAGCACTTTTCTGTAGTAATCTGATTTTAAAACAATTAATTGAGCCTTCTATTCCAGATACTTCAACAGGACAATACATCTAGAAAATATAAAGCATCTAAATAATACAAGAATTGTGATAAAAAAAATAAATTGAGAACAGTTGTATAAAAATAATCCTCATTATTATCTAACCAAATTCACAGCTGCAATGCCATACTCATCAAATCTGAGAATCAGCATCACTAGAGGAATGTGAAAAACCTATCCAATAGGAGGCCATCAGAAGATCTAGGGAATATGAAAGGAGCATTTGAGAGATGTGCAGAATGTAGAACAAAAGAAAGATAAGTAGCAGAAGATCTTGAAACAGAAGTCCATAGTATATTAGAAAATTGAAGCTGGGAATGTTTTACTTTCCAGACACTGATTTTAACAAAGGATCCAAGCAACTGTAGAATACACAACAGCAAAATCTGATGATTCATAATTATTTTTTCCCCTATATACTTATGAAATAGATGTTTAAATTAAGTGCTGCTCTTCTTGAAAGGGAAAGTAGAGCTTTTTCCATCATATTTCAGAAAAGCTTCAGGACTGAAATGGAATATGTTTCAAATGGAAAGATCAAAGTTACTGTGTTTCATCCCAGAACACACAAAGTTAAAGAAAGAAATTTATTTTTTTTTTCTAGAAGTGTTTTGATCCTGATTTCTTATATAGGGAGGTTGAATTTTTGCCAAGTTGCATGGAAAACTATGCAGTTTCATTGATTCATAACTGTCCAATTATATACAATCTTTGCTTACTGCTCCTGAGCAAGGACAATTTTCATGTCATTATTTTCTTTCTGGTTTCCAGCAAGCCAAGCATCACTTCTTTCAGCAGAACATCATTACAGGTTGCTTTTCTCTCCAAATACATTTTCCAGTGGATCATGTAAAAAAAAAAGAAATTAAAAAAAAAAAAAAGAAAACACAAAACCAAACTGAAAGAGAACAAATGTTTAAAAATGACAACAAAACCACTGCCACAGCAGTACAGCTGGGATGCAAGCTTCTCTGCCTCTCTGAGAATTTATCCAGCCTGCATGGGGAATATTGACTGCTGGGAAGATTACCATAGCTATAAAAGAGACCATAGGGAAATGAGAAGGACAAAGATTGGGAGTGGAGTATGTGTGTACACTTGTTTGCCTGCATGTGTGAGAGAGAACAAAGAAAAAGCTCTATATTTGGGTTTATGTATCCTTTGCAACCTTTCAGAGGTTAGCAACAGTCCCCAAGAAAGCTTCTGGTCATATCCTTTCCTGATTAAGGCAATAAATACTGAAGCAATCTCATATTCATGAACAATTTTCTAAATAAAAAAAGCAGACATTTTTAGAAGGATTTTAGCTAAACAATCATGGACTACTTAGGATGGTCCAGGTCCCCTTTACTAAAAACATGCTTTGTTGAAGCCTTCTGAGATATCTGTAACACACTTTAAGCATCCAGACCCACTATCACATAATTAACACAATGAAATTATGTTTTCAGAACAGTCCATTAGGTATTAAATTTTTTTACTCTTTTTTTTTTTTTAATTTAGAGTTAACAAAGTTGCTAGCAGATTAAAACTGTTGAAAGGACCTGTAATTGAGTCCATATGTTTCTCCTCTCCACCCTCTCCTTTTTAAAGGTTTTGTAAACTTTGATTTCAGGAACCTCTCACTTATTCATTTGCAGCAACATGAAGTAGTATAAGCGACACAATTATTGCATATACTGATGCATGCATAATCCTCCATGGAGAATTATACGTATACTCTGAATGACATCTATAACTCTGAAAATGTATTAGGGTGAAATGGAGATGGAACAGACAAGAATCCTCTGGTCTCAGCTCAAACAACAGGAAAGCATTCTGCTTTTCACTTGGAAAGGAAAAGTTAACTCAAGTTGCTTCACAAGTTTAGAAATTATAGCAAAGCCATTTGGGGATTATAGACTAAAATTTATATTTGAATATGCAGCCCCTCCACAAGTCTGGGGCTTACAAATTGTGCTAAGAAACTTTCCAATAAATGCATGTGGTATTTTATTATCATGGGACAATCTGACTATAAATGGCTGTAGACTATTAAGGAGTTGGAGTGTAGTGAAAAATGTGGTCACAATCACAGATTAACTGTTGTTTTTTTGTTCTGCAAGGCTCCTGTTACTGAGTTCATCAGTGTTATTCCATTAGCAAAGCAGTGCTCTCTTCTGCTGCCACATGAAACACAAAGGATTGTGAATAAGCTCTGAAGGATCACATAGGGAACAACATAATGCTCCAGTTCTGTTTTCCATCACCATCACAGGATAGCAGACTGTGCATGCAAGAGACCTGATGGAACCACGCCAGCCGCTAAAGATGGAGGGACAAGAAACTCTGCAGCACTTCTCAGCTGGGTTTGGGTGGAAGAGATATTGGTGGACATTCCCAGGGCTTTGCACAATGTTTGGGCAGAGAAGATTCAGGCTAGAATCACTATTTCAAGCCTAGTAGGTTTAATCTATCCTTTAAGAACATCTGTGTTCAAAAATTATGTTCCTGATTCATTCCATTAGGCTATTTTCACCAAAGCTTTCTTGATATATTTCTGAAAAATTAGGAGCTTTCATTTTTCAAATGTGATGGGCTTATTTGCCATGCAGTCCTTCTGCCTTTCTTGTATCGGCTCTCATTCTAATTTTCATACAGAGACACTGACACCAGTGCTGATGATAATGACACTGGCAAACATGCATACATAATTAAGCTAGAATGTGCTAGAATTAGTACCAGCATCTTTGTTATTCCTCCCCAAAGGAAGGAGAGAAAAAATTTTCCTCCCCTCTCCCCAATTAGCTTTCTTTTTTCTACTGTAAGTAAATGCAGAATATATATATAATAAAAGCAAAAGTTAAAGTGGGGGTCACCTGCAATTCAATTAGTGATGCTGAAGGCTAAAATGATATAAACAGCATGCACAAGCAATAAATAATAGCTCTCTTAAGAGGAGATCTATTTCTAATGGCATTTTTTAAAGCAGCCCTGTTAATTTTTATGGTATTTGAAAATCCTCAAATAATTGCAAACTAGTCAAAAATATTATGCATTCTGAGGAAGTTTTGAATTAAGGAATCAATGAGTTTGTAGTGAAAAATATTTCACCAAATATCAACTATGAACAATAAATATCAAACAAACCAACAATAAATATTAAACCTTGGTGCTGAGGGACTTGTAATGCATATAGATAAAAAGAAAGACTGAATAGTTAATAATTTCTTATACCTGTGCTTGTTTTAAAAGGTAATATGAAAATATTTCTCTTGGGTTCCATTCCCTCCAAGTGAGACACACACACACAAATTTTAATGAGACACTCCAGGGACCTGATACTGAATAACTCTGAAGAACTTGACAGACAATAGATACAAAGGCAAGTGCTTAAAAAGCCAAAACAATGGGTCAAGTCTAATCTGATTCTGTGTGGATCAGGGTTTCAAGATTTAAGATTTCAAGAGTGTGGTTTGATTTAGAGCAACAATGGAAGCCCAATCACTGGTTTTGAAAGGAAGATAGCCAGGAGAATACTTTTATCTGCCTATGGTACCAGATAACAGGAACTGGAGTGGCACAGTGTGACTCAGTCTGCAGTCAGAGAGGTGAAATTTGAGGCATCCTTTTATCAGCCCACCAACCTGAAATAACCTTGGGAGCAATTCCTTGGGAAAAGATGATGGCCTGCAATAGCCACCTCCTTTCACACTTTCTCCGCAGGCTGGTGCAGGTGTTAATAAGTCCTGGTTGGACTGTGCAAATTCCCTCTCATCAGGCCAACTCTGAATATCCTGACTACTTGTTGGAAAGACTGTCATGAAATGTCTCTGAGCAGGAGTACCCACCTTTGAAGCACAACTTCCCCCTGCAGCTATATGGAATTTAGGCCTATTCTCTGTTGCTGCAAATAGAACTAAACAAATAATTGACTTGCTGGCTCTTTTCCAAAGCCAAAATAAATAGTTGTTGAGGTTTCTCTAAACTCTTTCTTTCCTAGTTAAATGAAGACACTTAGTATTTTATGATTTTAGATTTTGATGTACTTTAAATGTTTCAAAAACTCTGTTTTAGAAAGAAGTATTTTAAAAGCTATGATTTAAAAAATGAATATTACATTATTTTAGCTGATGTGATTTAAACATATCTACACAAAACAGTGAATTTTTTTACCTGGGGGGGAACTCTAATCCCTCTCTCCACCTGACAGGCTTTCCAGAGTTCGTAAGCACTAGGTGTAAATTCTGGAGTTCACATGGCCAACTGGAACTCTGCAGAGTAGGTTGGACCTTTGATGGTTTGGATTTATTTGTGAACATTTGTTCCTTTATTGTCTTTGATGATATAACCAGCCACACTAATTTTGGATATAATTGTAGGTAAGCATGGTGTTTGACCATCTGTTGCAGTGTCTACAAAAAGATTTGTACTTGTACAATATATTTAAATTTTGATAAAGTTGAACAATTAAGAACATGTCTGGAAAGGAATTTTTTTGAGTTCAAAACTTTACTCATAAAACAGACCCACTATTTTGAAAGTGGTTTGTATGCAACATGCTGCACATTTTGTGATTGTTACACATTATGTGTGATATTCCAGTGTATGTGACATTGCTCTACTCCTCTCCCCCTGCTTTATATGCTCACAATTAATTTTGTGACCATTTTTCTTTTGGTTTAGATATATCTGCTGATGTTGTTGAATATCACCGTGCAAAGCAATGGTGACCAAAATTTGAGAATAAAGAACTGCATAACTAGGTTGTGCTGTAAAACTCTGAAACAAACAAAACCCAAACCCATCCTTACTGCTTTTGGTTTTACTTTGTAAATAAATCCAGAAAATTACTACAGGAGAGAAAAGATCAAGATAGGGAGTTAATTGTATTGTTCTTTTGCATGGAAAAATAGCACTAATCAAAACATACTGTGGATAAATCTTCTCATAATTAAGCACTAAAACTCCACAGGAAGCAGAATTATCAAGAATCATATCACTAAACCCTTAGAAACGATGAGTACTTTTGTCATTGAATGTCATAATTTCCCATTAACCATGATGAAGTTTTTTTTTTCATTCCTGAAGGATAAGAGAAGACAATTGTTTTAAAACCTTTTTTTAAAAGCAGTTTTAAAAACTATATTAAACTTGCATGAAATTTTATTTTACAATACTTGAATTGATTCCATTCACACAGAGATCCATGCTAGTCACCACTGACCTATTTTAGTGATATATATATATAAGCTAGTTATTTAGTTTTGTTTGTTTGTGGGCTTTTGTTTGTTTATTGTTTTTTTATAGGGATTCCTTAGTTGTAGCATGAAAAGCTGAAAGAACAAATAAATGAATAGCCTGGTATGTGACGTGGTACTGTCCTTTTTCTGTTTTTCATTAGAAACACCTTTCAGTAGAAACTTCTTCTTTGGAAGAAGAAATAACAGAAAGTTTGAAACTTATAAAATCTTATGAAGGCAACAAATAAGACAGCAGATACAAGCAAAGAAACACAGCAAAAAAACCCCCTGGGACATCCCAGAGCACATCAGAGAGCCTTCAGGACAGGGGAAAGTTAGAGAATTAGAAGTGATTAATGCAGAGTGCACTGAAGGGATCTAAAACTGTGTCTGCTCAGATAGTTTAACCTGTTCTTGAATTCTAAAATATTCCTTGACATACCTTCAGTTTGCTCATGGAAGTATCTTTTGTAATTAAGGCCTGGGTTCTGGAGCCTGTGCTTTTGCTTCCTGGGTACACTGGGTAAATGCCTAAGACCAGAGGCTTAGTGCTCCCCACAGAGCTTTTTATAAACAACAGTGATTCAAGCTCTGAGCAGAAGCATCTACTAATCACAATCTATCAGCATGGAACTCTATTCCAGAAATCAAACTCACATTAAAAAAAAAATCAAAACAAAACACAACCCCACCCCCCACCAAATGCTAGTTACTCATTCCCTTGGCAACTCTGATCCACCTGAAACTAATGGTGTTAGTTTCAGGTGGATCAGACTAGTTAGTTAAGACTAGATGGACTTCCACACCATAACAATTTCTTAATTCTTTATTTTGATGGTGTTTTCTCCTTATCTACCTCTTCAGACTTAAAAACATGAAGACTTTGTTTCCTCTAAAAAAAAATGGTCTTACTCTGGTTACTCTCAGTAACATGCAAACCATTTCCCTGAACCTGGCATATAAACTTTCAGAGTTATTAGGGGAACTGGGAGCCACTCTCACAGTCCTCTCAATGCTGGGGACATTCTCTTTGACAGGACACAGCAAGTGACAGTCAAAAATGCCATATAAAAACAAAACATGTAGCAAGGCTCAGGAACAATAGTGCATTTTTATAGGTATAGCATAATTGTAAACTAATTATCAGACTTATTGCTTGAAGGGATTAGAAAGCTGATGGTGTGTAACTATAAAGAAGATATTCTACTCAGCAGCACTTAATTGTCTGGTCTTAATGCTGCCTGATGCACATGGTATAACACTTCTGATCCAGGGAGCTGTCTGCTCTGCAGAAACCTAAAAGTAAAAAAAATTGTAATGGCAAGCTGAAAATTTAGCAAGCTTATAAATAGAAATCAAGTTTGGGAGGTATATGGCATATAGAAAGGCAAGTCACTGCAAGGTGAGGTTTGGGAACTTCACACCTCGATGAACCTCTCAGTAATAACAAAAAAAAAATTAGAAGATAAATTATTTGGGATCTGGATAATTTAGACTAGAAGATAATCTCAAGAGTTGACAAGGATGATTTTGTTTGCATGCATCACAATATTTTAAAAGGTCTAGAACAACTCATTCCAAAAAACATCAAAAATGTATTTCAGAGCTAAGTTGTCACAACTAATGACACCATATTTTCTGTGTGGTTGCCAGTGCTTATTTAAGTTGCCTCTGATCTGAATGCTCCCAAGAAATAACCCTAGTTGCCCTTGGAACTTAGATAGTTTAGCAATGAGAGCTTGAAAAAATGGGAAATGTAAGTCAGCTAAGTTAAAAAACAAGAAAAAAATGTTTTGTTGTAGTGTTTGTCACTCAGCAGGAGCTTAGAAATTCATGGTTAGTTGTATTATAAGTTACTGAATCTTGATTTTGACCATTAAGCGTCCAAAAGGATCTTTATAGGAATCCAGGAGACCCTGGAACTCAGGAAGAAGTAACAATAATTGGCAGTAATTTGGAAAATGGCACATTTTCTCTAATGTTTGATTTATCTCATTGTACTAATCACTACCCTTCTGTGCAACTGCCAAAGAAACTGCTTCATTTGGAAATAGATTTGTTATAATTAAAAAAAAAATCACTGAGCAATTGACTTGTTCTTTTTACATGTAAACATCTCTGCAGATTAATTTCTGTTTCTATTTAATGAAGCAGGTTATTAAACTTGCTTATCAATTTTTAAACACTTGTCATCTTTGATAATCTTAGAGGTGTTTCTCTTTCAAGCTATAATATGTATGTCATTGATAAAGCAATTACAGATTTCAGAAGGTAAATGATCATGAAAAATGGATAATGAGTGGTAATAATTTTAAAAAATCATATTTTTTATATAGCACTTGAAACCAGGAAAAAACTGTATATATTTCAAAATAAAAATTCTAATCATACATGTCACTTTACAGCCATAATCTTTTTATATAGGTTTAGATTAGATGCTAGAAAAAATCTTTTACTGTGTGGGTGGTGAGGCAACGGCACAAGTTGCCCAGGGAAGCTGTGGATGCCCCATCCCAGGGAGTGCTCAGGGCTGGGGTGGATGGGGTTCTGGACAACCTGGTCTAGTGAAAGTGGCCCCTGCCCAGAGGTGAACAAGAGGATCTTCAAGATCCCTTCCAACCTAAACCATTCTATGATTCTATGACAAAAGAACAGCCAGAGTGGCACTGAGGCACTGAAGATTGTAAAAATAAAGCACTAACCAAATTAGCTCACCAAAGAAGCTTTCACAGACAATGAGTGCAATAGAGATTTGTAATCAGCCTTAGTAGTATTTGCTGGCAGAAGTCTATCTCTGTGCAGGTGAAAACCATCTATGCAAAAGGATCAAAAAAGAACTTTTGTTTAAAGCTGGATGAGGAAGAAAGAATACTGTGATTGTTGGCAAGGGTTTCCTACAAAAACTAATCAGTGAAAAGTGGCTGTGTTTAGGCAGGGTTGATCACAGCATTTAAGGAGAGTGCAGAAGAGATTCAGCTAGAAAAAAGAAAGCGTGTATGAAACAAGTAAGGATGATATTAAGGACTAGAACATCAAATTAATTACCTTCTGACTTAGATGCTCATGCTTTGTTTAATTTCCCCATCTCTGCCTTAATTTTTTTCCTTTCCAAGTGGTTTCCACCATCAAATATCTGACCAGTCATCTTCCAGATGTGTGGTAGATACTTGGGTTTTTTTTACTGCAAACTGGCCAGAATGCTCTGGAACTGGCATTATTTCAAATATCTATCTATCTATCTATCTATCTATCTATCTATCTATCTATCTACCTATCAGATGTGTTTGCACCAATTGATGTCTAGGACCAACTGGCATGGATTTGGAGCTTAATCAGCACACAATTCCTAGGAAAGGGATGCTGTTCCTCCTTTCATACAGACTGCACTGCTTACCCTGGGTACCACTTACAGGAAAGTAAAACCTCTTGGTTTACCAGTAGAAAACACTTGGCAGGAATTTCATTTTTTTTCTAGTAGAAGTGTTTGGTAGAGAAACAACTAAAGACAACTGACTTTGGTAAGTTTGGTCTGATGTAAAGTGACTGTGAAAACTGGTCTTGATCAGGTTTCTACTATGTTTTTCTTTCTATAAAAGGATCTAGGCTACTGCTATCATTTTCAAACTCAATCCTGGGACATCTCTGAACCCTTCCAAGATGTTTAAAATATTAATAAATTTAAGGTACTGCTAATTCTGAATGTTTTCAATGCCAACGTAAATGTTTTCTCCACTGAGGTAAACGGTAATCTTGAACAAGGTCAAAAATACATTTAAAAGTAAAGGCTGCTTAAATCATTCAATGTGGCATAACTTTGCCACAGTTTAAGACCTTTTAAACCCTGAGATCATCACGTCTTACTTCAGCATTGAGAGTAGATTTCAATCTAGTATATTACATGAAAAACTACATCTTTTCTGCCACAAAACAAAAAGATGTTATTTGCAGATAGATAACAAATAGGAGGCTGTAGTTTCCTTGTGAAAATTGGTGAAGAAAAAGATATATCTGTCTCTTCTCTTGTCTTAGAAAAGGCTTTTTAATAAGGCACCTTCAGCCAGAAGTCTCCATGTTGAAGACATACTGATTTCTAATAATTGAAGGCACAATGTAAGGCTGCATTTGCAGAAAGACCACCCTGCATCTGATAAAACATATAGCAGCATATGGCAAACTGACATATGGTAAAGGATGACTGTGTACATGAAAGCTGCAGTTTTCACTCACATTATCTGCCCATGGTAGAAAGGGAAAAAAAAGCCTCCTTCTCCCTTACATCTTAGCTATTTCTAGAAAATCTCCTTCCAGCAACTCTAACATTCTTTTTCCTTTAATCTGTTGGATTTTTTTCTGAATTGTAAACAAAGATCAAAGTTTGCTTCTGTAAAAACTAAAAAAAAAAAAAAAACAACAAAACCAAAAACCTAAAAAAA
>VYZP01017089.1:0-36590 GCA_013400635.1 Hypocryptadius cinnamomeus | reverse complement strand
CTAGCCCAGGTTAGACTCAGCTCAAAACACTTTTAACTCTTTGGTTGCACAGAGCACCTCTAACCCCCAAGACACCTGAAAAACAAGGTTAATGCCCCAGACTTGCTTCACAGAGGCCTCTCACCTGCTAGTAGTTTTATCCACCAACACCCTTATCCATGTTCAGCTGCTTATAACTCAGAGGTAAGAAACAGCTTATTTCAGGCTCTTGGAGTAACATCACGTTGCCTAGAAATATTTCATGAGGTACAGATTATTTGCTGAATGAAACCACTGTGCTGACCTGTAGCACATACATGACTATTTCCCCTCACCCTCTTCTGCACAGCACATGCAGCAAAAGCACAGAGTTTAAATTCTATTAAGAAGCTTACTCCAGAAGTGTGATCATTTAATAGGATCATAAAATTGCATAAAATACATAGTGAGATTTAGCATAAGAAAGCATCAATTTTTTTTTTAACAAACCCACATTTTTACATGGTTCTGTATTTATTAGGTGTTTTAAAGAGGAATGATAGACCTATCTCAGTGCTATCTAATGAGCAATTTTAGTCTTTATTTAAAAAATCAGATTTGTCAAAGGTAACAGTGCATGCTCAAGGTATCAGAGCACAAAATTACTTGCATACCTAGCTGCCAAGTCCTGAAAATAAGGTAATAACCCCTGGTAATTCCTAAGTATTTTGGATTACCATGGAATAGCACTAAAAGTAACTTGGCAAATGATTTAAGAATGCCTCAGAGTGTAATTATGTGCAGATAGAGGTCATTGGGTAGACTACTCTTGCTGTAGTTTGGACTTCATAAAACAGTAAGGGTCATATTCTAAGGTACTTTTAATTCCATTCTGTGTAATTGGGGTGGAAAAGTAGCAGCATGACAGTATCTGATTTAACTTCTAGGTAATTGTAACAGCTCTGATAGCATTTTTCCATTGAACAACAGGACAGGCAGGAAATATGTGAAGCAAAGCTCAAGGAAAGAAAAAAAAGATCTGAGTTTGAAGAACTCAGAAGAAGCATATCTTGAGCTATTTTCTTGTCTTCAAGAAAGGAGAAAGGCAGAAACTTTTGCCAAACTGTGAGGAAGCTTCTTTGTGCTCATCCAAGAGGTTTGTCCTTGTACCTGGAGTGCTTCCCTCCTGAGGCATATACCGACTGAAGCTCTCTCTAGGAAACAGTTTTGCAAAACCAAGGCTTGGCTCATTGTTAAGACACTGACTGGGGACCCTGGGAGTTTGTTTCTTTGCTGACACAGTGCTCTGACTGCTCCCCAGCACACCTCCTCTTACCATTTAATCAAGCACATTAAAAAAAATATGCACTTTTAAAAAACAAAAATCCTGCATTGTCATGCAAAAACTCTCCCTTATGCTACAAAAGCCCCTTGTTACTTGCCTGTGGCATGTCTTGGGGGCTTCAGTGGGGACCTGTTCAGGTTAAGAACCCCTGACCACGCAAGCACCCTGCAAAGGCTGCACAGGAAGGAGGAGAAATGCACAGTGAGCCCACTATCTGAAAGTCCCCTGATAATGCCAGTCTCTTCCTCCCTCTCCTCTGATAACCATAGCACAGGAACTATGCTTGCAGACAATTATGAACCAAAATTGAGTAAAAATATCAATGAACATGGTGTTCACAAATCATCTGAACAAGCTTTATTTATTTGGAAAAAACTATTGCTTGTTACTGTGATCAAGGTTGCAAATGAAGCCACAATTATTGCATTAACTTTCCTTCACAAAGACTAATGAATCAGGAACCTGACGTTTAGAATTATATTTAATTTTATTGAGAAATACAAAAACAATGGAATAGAGAATTTTCCTTTTTCAAGCCACAGAAGTTTCACTAACATTCAGGGTTCTTCTGGAAATTAAATAGGTTAATCTCGATTTATTATGAAGGGAAAGAATTCATTAGAGTAAAAATAAAGTTCTCTGATAAATTACATGTAAATTATATTTTGTCAGGAAACTAAAACTGACAATCAAATAAAAATACCCTGAATAGTCATTATGGTAGCACAGATGTTCTCCTGCCCACAATTCACTTTGACTTTTTCTATTCAAGCAGCTCTAAAATAGATAATTGAATAAGAAGCTCTAACAGCAGGCTGCAGAACCTCTCTTCTGAGTCCAGCTCAGGCTCACAGATCTTCCTTTTCCACCCTTATTCACAAATCTGTTGCTCCTGGGCCACATTTCCTGGATATTGAACATGGGGAATTCTATTAAAAAATATTTTTTTGCAGAAGTATAAGCTCTGCAGCTGTTATGGTGCCTTTTTTTAGGCATTCAGCACTGCATACTATTAGCATTTCATGGAACTTGACTAAGGAGTTCAAAATGAGGGCAAATGTGAAGTTCTCAGAAGATCAACTAATTCAACAGCTTGGAGAGAGTAAGTGTTCCAAGAAGTCACATAAAAAGCTGTTGAAAGTGCTGAATCAACAACAAATTTTGCATGCAGAGTCTGATAACTGGTTTCATGGAAAATTTATGCTTGTGCCAACAAAACCTTGCTTTTGCTGCTGAGAGCTACTAAGGGATTTTGTTTTAAACAGGCTTTGCAGACCAGACCTCTGCAGCCCTTCTGAAAGCTCCTGAGAGTTTGGTGCTATCACTTGCTTAGGCATTATATGATTAATTGTTATTGTCAATTTGCTATGCTAACTGAAAAAAAAAAAAGGCAAAACAAAAAAACCCACCAAAACAAACAAACAAACAAAAAAACAACAAACCCCAGGCATGCATGCACGCACACACACACACATACACACACACACACATGCACACACAAACTGCACCAAAAAACAAACAAGCAAAAAAAAATCCAAACCAACCAACTCAAAAACAACCCTTTCAACAAACAAATAGGCCCAAAGAACCAGATTCCTCAGCAAAGCAAGAACTGGGAAAATATCACAGGGATCAACAGAAATGTTTCCATTAGTCCAGACTGGAAAATGCATTTTTAAAATTAAACACAGTCAAATATTACAGCCAAGAGTTACTTGGACCAATGCCATTATTATTTATCTTTTTTTTTGTGCAAACTCTTCCATTCAAGGTTATGCACCTGTAAAATTTCAACTGTCTTACTTGCGGCCCAGGCACAGCATGGTTTTACCAAGTTCTGCTTCTATGTACATATGGCCCTCCAGTACTGCTTCAGGGTAAAGCTTACCAATTTTACTTGAACTCTCAAAAACTTCTGTGACTGACTGGGCAGAACTTCATGCTTCCACTCTAGTAGAGTTTTAAGCATCTAAACCTCTTTGAGATAATAAATAACTGTCTTAAAAGCAACTCATGACATTGTTTTCTCTCCCACCCCATTGCACACTACCCAAAAAGTGTGCAGCTCAACATGGACAATGAAGGACCTCACATGGATGGTGAGGATGTACCCCCAAAGCATGACCCACCCCATTCTTGCTCTCCACATCCCAGTCAGGATTAAGCATGTCCACTTTTACCACAGACAGAAAAATTGATATCTGCACTCTCATTCACATGAGATGACACTGCTCCTTGCCCCATGCTCAATCCAGACCAACACATGGAAACATCTCAGTTTTGTACATACTGAAGCCACACCACATGAGCCAGACCTCTCATCAGGAAGTCAATGCATTCATGAGCCAGCCATCCTCAGCATTGACACACAGTCCACAGATGTCACCTCTGAAGCCCCAGAAACCCCTGTGTGGTCCCAGAATCATAGGATGGGTCAGGCTGGAAGAGACCACAGTGGGTCATTTGGTTCAATCTCCCTTCTCAAGCAGGGTTATCCCAGAGTACATGGCACAGGATTGCATCCAGATGGTTCTTGAATATTTCCACTGAGCCACTCACAGTCCTACAGGGAACTTTGCACAGAAACTCATTTGGGGTCTACAGGCTGTGACTATATTTCTGAGAGCTATGTTCCGTGCATCTGCAATGTTTTTTCCCTTATCTGCCAGGCCTTTAAATGAGAAAAATCTCCTTTCCCTGCCTCAGCCATTAGTCATTTTGTGTTTAGATGTCCCTTACAAAAATGCTCTCCAATTCATTATTTCTGCTCTTTTTTCCTTTAATTTGAGTAGCTCATTGTGGCTAAATGAAAGCATTTGAGGTCAGCTGACTAAATGGGGTAGCATTTTAGCTGTCAGCACTTCAATTTGGAAAAAAAAGAAAGCTACAGCAATAAAACATTGAAAGGCTAAAATGGGCTGTTCCTAGGACAGAGATTCACTCTGAGCTGTTCTGGGTATTATATCTTTCAAAATCTCACTCACAGCTATTTAATTAAATTGGCTTTTTACTTTCCTTCCAAGACATCAAAGTCCCAATCCCTGTCCTTGAGCAATAAGTTCTGAGACACCAGCAGGTACCTTCACTGAGGAAAACTCAGGCTAAGTTTTAAAAATCTCCTTTGGATCCTCCTTACCAGAAAAGCAGAACAACTGAGGAGTCTTCCAGAAAATAAAGAATGAATCTGGGCCAGAAGACACAATTCTTTTGAAATTATCTAGAAAATGGCTGAGCAACATGTCACGTCAGAGCCTGATGGTACAACCCCAGCTTGCTTATCCTAAACATCAGATATATAATTTCCCCCAACTCTGTTATTTGCAGCTTTGTGCTTTTAGTAAAAGGACTCAAGAAGGGCTTCCAGAATTGTGAGGCTGTGTTAGATTTCCAATCTAAAGGATAGAGGGTTAGTTGAAGAATATTTTCCTGGTATGTCTGAGAAACGTGTGACACAAAAGGCTAATGTAAGGAAAGCAGGTTCTTACACTTCTTCCTGTGACTGATGTCTTGAGATTTCCAATGCGTGGCTGAGGGCTCATTTCTAGCAGCTGCTTTTGAGTGCAGAGGGGTTTGCATACAGTAGTCCTCGCTGCTTCTTGCCTGTGAGCTGCTGTGCTTTTTTTTAGTAATTGCCTAAATTAGCCCAATTTTAGGTGCTCTCCACAGCAGCAAGGCTGTAACATGCTGGCCCAAAGGTCTCTGATTCCTGTGGCAGATAAGTGACCACTGTGCTGCTTTTCCTCTCATGTTTCATTACCAAATTACATCCGGATACCACAGTTCTCAGAACATTTCCTGCCAGAAATTACCGCAGCCCAGGCTTTTTTGCCTACATAGGTGTGTGCTTTTCTATCACCCGTTTCAGCCTGTACATCATCCAGGAGAGCTACCAGGGAAGAACACGTGAGAGCTATCTCAGTCCCTCTTTCCTCCTTATTTTACAACATGGAGCTGATGTGATGAGATGCCATAAAAAGTCAAAAGAGGAAGGCAAAGTGGAAAGTAGCATGTCTCCACTGCACAGCTGTGGCTGCCAGAACTCACTGGTGCAGACACTTCCTGAGCCAGAGCTCACACCCTGGCTCTCACATGTGCCTATTTGCCATGGGCTTGACTAACCCTTTTTGTGACCCCATTCATACCTTTGGCCTCCCAAACATCCTGTGATGACGAGTTCCCCAATTTAAGCGTCCATTGTGCAGAGAAGGACTTCCTCCTCTTTGTTTCCAACCCACTGACTGGTATTTCCACTGGCTGTCTCAGACTGTGAGATCCCAGTGAACAGTCATTCCCTGGTTATCCTCTCTGTACCATTCATATCTTTTTAGTAAACTTCCTGAATCTTTGTCAGCCGTCAAAACTCCCTCCTATACTGAACACAACTTACCTGTACCACAGAAAAGCACTCAGTTCAATTAAACAAAAGCTCTTACATACTTTTATTTCTGCTTTGTTTACATAAATTTCCAAGTTATTCATTACCCTCAACTAAACCCAAAAATGCTGAAAAATACAGCAGTATTTTTCAGTACAAAGTACAAAGGCCAGTAGTGCCATGCTTAAATCTTCAACTGAATTAGGATTTCCAAATCAAAGACATACACACACAAGGACCACACTGGCCCCATTTGGGACAAAATGTCCCAAAGGCTTGTGTAGCAAAGACACCAGAAACCAGCATTGATACTCCCTTGCTCCAGGACAAAGATTCCAGTCTGGAAAACTGCTCATGCACTATTGCAACCAGAGATCTACACCTGAGCACTTCACCCTCCAGACCTTATTCTAATGCCTACCAACACATTCAGCACCCTGAAATGCTTAGTCGCAGTGGAAGAAAGGCCCCATGACATTAAAAATCTGTCTCAAATAAATGGCCCATCAATGGAGAATTAGAGTTGTATCACCATGGCGGTAAACAGTAACTGAAAAATGGTACTCTAGAAGCATCTCACTGCATCCACAGGGGCAAAACGAAGGTGTGTTCCATTGAGCAGGAGCAACATGGGAATTCACAAAGTTGTAGCATAGTGAGGAGATATTCCTGTTTTTATGAGAACAATCACAGATGTTTTAATGCTTGACATGTATTTAAATCTGAGATTTGTGCCTCATTTCTTAGTTTCCCTTCTTCTGTTTGAAAGTTGAAAAGTTATGAATATTATGACCTCAATCTCATGTTATGGGAATAAGATTGTCAGAAACCCAGGATAGCTTTATCACTAGAGCAAAACCATGCATGTAGTGTGTGTTTGTATGCATGTATTAAGGATAGGGGAGAAAAACTTACGAAAAAATTAAGATGCTTAAAAATATCAAATAGTAAGAAGAAAATACTGTGTTCACTGAACAGGAATTCAGCTCTAAGCAAAAAGTAACAAACTATTTTAAAACTGTAACTGTGCCATTTTGAACCAAACAAATCAAGGTGATACCCAAACTGCAGTAAAGCTAGACTGACTGTTTAAACACAGATGAGTAGTACATCTTGTGTTAATTGTTAAAGTGCAACTCCTTCAGGCACCGTAAGATTTCCAGCCAGGAATCCCCAGCTGGTTTACATCCCATTTTGTACGTTTGCCAGATCATTGCTGTACTCAGCACCACACTTCCTCCCCTCAATGGCAAATCCTCCCTGAAAATAAGCAACAGCAAGCCCCTGAACTCGCAAGGCTGGTGGCAACACCATGGAGAGAAGCAACTGGTTCTGCCCTGCCTGGTGCTGGCAGTGCCGTGAGGGTGCTGCCAGAGTCTCCAGGACCGGAGGTGGCGGTCCTAGGGAGCACCTCCAGCCGGTATGCCTCTTGCCTGCCCATCTCACCAATTTGCAGAGCAACCCTTCCAACATCTCCTCAGAATCATCTGCCACACAGGGGAGGCAAGGACACATGTTAAATCAGCTTCCAGGAGAAAGGAAGCCTCAGTTTTTATATTCCAGAAGATTCTAGATTATATTGAAATAGTGTATTGATATCAGGACTGGCAGAAGGTGGAGGAGTGTTTGGAACAGCACAGGTACAGCCACGCTGGGTTCACAGCTGAGTGGGATGCCCTTACTAACACACTGTCTGAGGCAGGGTCTTGCTGTGGAGCCCTGACTACCCCTCTGCTCAGCCAAGCACGGTCCCCATGGCAGGTCACAGACAGATGATAAAGGCAACATCAAGTTCCAGTGTATCAGACTCATTGCAACTACCTTAGAATCATATTTTGACACAGTTACAGGCATTTATTTTGCAAGGGATTATCCTATGTTTCACTTCTGCTACTTAATAACATAGCTAAGGCCATGATGAACATGGCAAAAGAGAGAAGATTGCAATGCAGACCAGATACCCATCATTAACCTAGAGAGCGATAAAAAGTGAGGTTAATAGTGCTGCTGAGAGAGAGTTCAGTGTGCTGAATGTAGATGAGATCTGCAGCCAAACTTCCTGAAGATTTCACAGGGGATAGGAATCTGCATCACAGCTTCAGACTGGATCCAGCTGAGCACATCACTGGGACTAGGATATCTGCAGTTCCAACCCTTGTCTCCCTCTGCCCTGAAGACTCTCACAGTGCAAACTCTTCTCCCCATGACAGTTCTATGTCACACACATGCCCACACATACACACGTAGAGGAAGCTCTTTAAACATTTCATGTTGCTTCCATGCACAGCAGAGTAGATTAGTCCCACAGAGACAGTACTTGTGATGATCTAGCAGACCAAAGTAATGTAAATGCCAGAGCAATGAGGAGTAAGGGGAAATGAATATCACAGTCTACTGATTTATGATTATACTGGTTGATCTTGCTAAAAATTTCTAGAAATATATGTTATTTAGGCAAATAAACTGTCTTCAAGTCAAAATATTCCTCATATGACAGCAAGTTTAAACAGGCATTATTTACTATTGTTTGCTTCCCAGTCCATCACTCAGTGTAATTTCCAAAAACTCACTAATATGGTGTTGGACGAAAGTAATAACTCCCTGTAAATACTGAGCAAATAAGGTGCTTCACAGTTCTGTCCTTCCTTCCACCCAGAGAGCACTCCACACTTTATGCACTCATGAATTTACCCTCACTGTCTGTGAGGCCAAGGGAGAAAAAATGTGGAAAAACTCAGCTATAACACAGAATCGTAACTTACTTGTGAAAACATAATACAAACATATTTTAAAAAGATTTCTTTTTCCACAGGGATTTTCTATTACCATATTTCGCATCATTAATATTAGTTGCAAAATGTGGTCCAAGCTGATAAATTTTAGTAGTGAAGAGCATCAATAAAGCTGATGCTAAGATCAGCATCAGAATCACCTTGAGTCACCTTAATCCTTCTCCAAAGAGAACATACTGTATCTAGAGTAATACTTCCACAATGTGTTTCTAGTTATTCACTGTAAAGCTAATAAAATAGTTGTATATGGCATAACACTGCATGAAACAATAAATCTCCAGCAGTTTGAGTAGCAACTATTTCCAAGGAGAAGCCATAGTTCCGCTGCCTGTGAGTCTGTAAACATCCCAAACATCTTAATATTTAAATGACAAGCACGAGGTTTCAACCAGAAAAAAATATCTCAGATGAAAACCTATTTGCCTTCCAGTAGATGCTGAAGGGAGATTTAAATCATTCATACCAAACTGATCAATATTCCACATGGCACTTCACAAAGGAAAAGAAAATCAATTTCCTACAGACCTTCCTATTCTGAGCTTTTTTATGAGTCAATGACAGCTGAAGTGTTTTCATCCTCAATGAGGTCTTTCAGCATATACCTCAAACAGTGCACAAGATCTCTCTTGGGAGGCATAAAACAAACTCACTTGTTCTGATCTGCAGACTTCAGAGCAACAACCAGAAAGAATGGCTGCATTACACCTCTCATACACACATACACATACATCCTTTTTTAAACTAAGTCGTATTATGCAGAGTAACACATTTTGCTAGCACTCTGAGCTTAGCTGCATTCATGTGGAATACCCCGGACTCCAAAGGAATCAAGAAAAGCAAAGGCACAACTACGTGCTAGACATTTTAAATCATGGTGGCAGAGGCTGAAAGAACAAAGGAACACTGTATGAATTGCAAAGGGTAATATGGCTGTTCTTTCCCTCTGTAGTAGCTACATACACCTTAAAATCAGACGATTTAGCTGGTGAGGTCTCCAGGCTAAAAGTGTAACCTAGCACAGTAAGCAGCAAATTTAACTGAAGAGATATGCAGGAAAAAAAATATGGAGAGAGCCTTACTCATGCTCACTGCCTGTAGGAATAACTAACCAATAACCCTGCTAAGAGGTTTTTGTTCCTGTGGTACCCCATCTCTCAGAAAACAATGCCTGATGGGACCATGGCCTGTGGGGCAGCCCTGACTGCTCAGCAGCATCTCTCACAGGCTGCAGGACTCTCCTGCTGACAGACAGCACAAGAGTCTCAGAGATCTTTAAATTCCCTATTTCATACTGAGAGGAAACTGCAGTTGTACTCACATCACTCTGCAGCCTCCAGCTCTCTGTGGGTTGGTGTCTGTGATCCTCCTCCTGCTGCTGGCATGCTGCACATATTCCTCTCCTGTGCTCTGCTTTTTTCACCAGTTTTTTAAGACAGCTGTGTCCTGAATTAGTTTGCCAATCAAAAGTTCACTATCACAATCTTAGAAAATAAACTTTTTCAGCTTTCCCTCTTATCAAACATTAGTTCTAAAGAAGCCTTGTGCCAACTTGAGTGTTTTGTGCAATATCCAGGAAATTTCTACGATTTAAGCCTCAAGATTCTGAAAAAAAATTCTTCTTATGACTTCACCTGCAGCTAGCCCACAACTCTGCAATAGCTGTATGGTTTGCTCTGTTGGTAATTTTTTTGTCCCATTTGCCAGGTGATTCTGTGGGGCTGTGCCCCTACAGAGCTCTGTAGGAGTAGAGTGAACAGGGCAGGAAGCACTTCAACTCACAGAAAAGTTAAAACAACATCCATGTCGTGTATCCAAAATGTTGTCCAGCACAGGAAGCCACCCCAGAGAGTGCAGCCCTGCTGTGCCCTCAGGCAGCCTGGGCCAGGTACCCAGCAGGGCAAACAGCAGCAGCAGCATTGCACCAGTAATCTCCTTTGCAAACATCAGACAGGTCCTACTCTCATGTCATTTGGCTCCCTTGGGTGAAGGTTTCAATTGAATTTATCTTGTCACAGCTGAACCCTCCTTCTGTGCCTGATTTATACCATCTTTTTCTACCTAAATTATGGCAGAAAAAAGCAACATAGAGATGAAAAATTGGTGAAAAGGTTCTCCAGACCCAACAGAAACCAAATTAGAGTATGTGGGTATCATCTCTACCCCAATGTTTGGTGTTTGCACTGCTTCTTATGCAAACAGCAGGGTTTGAGTATTTTTTAAAAGAAACTTACAATAAAAGAATATTTGCAAAAATAGCATTTTACGGAAGAAAAGCACTCATCAATGACCACACCAACAACTCAATGACTGCATCCATCCACTCAAAAGGAGCTTTACAACATAAGTATTTCTTAGGTAAAGACAAGTGTTTGGGGAAAAATCCTTGCTGATGCTACAGTATTTCACTACAAGAGCCTGACCATCCCGTTAACTGGCTAGATGATCCAGTCACTAAAATAAATAAGCAACACTTTTGCAGGGCTAGAAATTCAGGAATCCATACTGCCCTATTATCTTACAGTGAGTAAGAGCCTGTAAATTATGCAGACATGTAATTACAAGCCAATCAAAAAGGAAAAAAAATGTAAGTTCTAAGAAGTATATTGTTTTCTTTCTTGGTTTTTTTTTGCCAAAAATTATTATCCATGAGGAATTCCACATATTCCCCACAAAGATCTCCAAAATCACATGTATGAGGCAAGCCCCTCAAACACCACAATCAGTCAGATTAAAGGTTTAAATGCTTTTGCTTCATGAAGTGAGTAAATTAAAGGCTCATCTAGCGGAACACAGATATTCCTGCACAAGAATCTCCTACCATCCTTACAATGTGATTATTATTTGGTTGCTTCGAAAAGAAGGTGAGGCAGGCTGGATGCTTGCAAAGCAGCCTATCTAATTTAAGCCACACCCAACACTTGTAACACACATTTAGCAAAGGCAACAGTGTCCCTAATGGCACAGTGGCAAATACAAATCTAGGGAGAACATGTACTAAAAACCAAGCATACTTGCACTCTGGGCAGGGAGCTTCCTTCTACTGGCTGACCCAGCTGCAGGCACATATTTTCCCCCCTCCTCTGTTCTGCAGAAAAAGACGTCTGAGTTTTTCTGCACGTCCAATGTTGTGACTGAGGTAGAGAAAAGACTTAGAGTAAGTAAATTCTCCATTTTTCCAGGGGATATATTTGTCTGTCCATTACATACCTGCTGGCATCAGCTCAAATCAACAACTTTAGTCCCAAAGTCCCCACCACCCAAACCAAAGGACTAAAGTGATTATTACTAGTCAGGACTGTCCAGACTGTCCACCAAAGGGATATATATTTAGACTAGAGCTAGTTTTGAAGCGTTTTATTGTGAACATTTCACAATTAAGGAAACCTGACTATAACCTACTATAAACAACTCATTTCAAGGAATAGGATGCCACAGAGAACAGGATTATCAGATACTCTGGTGTAGGTAAGATCCTACAAAGTTATTGCCTGTGACTTCAATGTATATTGCTGCTGCTTTTTCTTAATTGGATTTACTACTAGCATGTCAGGTTCTCCCTTTTTTCTTCTGTTTTTGTCAATCAGGCTCATTAGTTGAAATTCACAGTCAGTCATGTGAATGAGGAGAAGTTAGGGCCTCCTGTACAGAAAAAGATCTAGAAAATGCTCTTTTACTGCTTTTTCAGAACTTGGCTCTGAATTCCTCATCCTGAATAAGCTTTTTCCTTCTATTTAACCAGACAAAGCACAGATCCAGGAGATGTAGGCTGCTTGGGTAGAGCTGAGATATGTGTGCTCTTTGGTTAATCAAAAATTCTTTGGGCAAAGCACTTGAGGCAACATGTGCATGACTAGGAAATGATAGGCAGGCATATAAATATGCATAAGTGTATATTCAGACTTAATTTCTCATATCCTGTGGCTGAGCATTACCAGCCATGGGGTGCAGGGGTGGGGAGGGGGAAGAGAGATAATAAAAATAAAAAGAACAATGGGTCTGTTTGCTGCCTGCTATTCAGTATCTCCTCTGCCCTGAAAGAGAGTCATTCAGTCTGCATTCTAGGAAATGCACGATCCAAAGTGAAGAATTGAAGTACATACTTGAGACCAACAACCCACGCTGAAATGTTCTTGCATCTCTTAAAAAATGGCAATTATTTGTACACTATCTTCCATAAATGAAAACAAGCCTTCATAATCAGGTATGTAATGTTATCAAGGTTTGTTGAAATGAAGTCTTCTGGGAAGTACTAGAAATGCACATCCTATCCCTGAATTCTGGGAAATCACTTAAGCCTGATCTAGCTGACATTTGTCTAACAATATATGGGAGCAAATACCTTATGGTTGAAAGCATATTGGAAATACCATGGCAACCTACTTGTTCCAGCAATGGTCAGAAACTAATTATATTCCGAAACATGTGTTCCTTACCTGCTTGTTTATGGCTATCTTACATGCAGAGCTGAAACCCCTTGCTTCCAGTTAAAAGAAACTTCATTTACAGAGCAAAGCTCATTTCTAGGTCTTTAGGCACAAGCAAGTTGAACAAGCACATCTCTGTCAATTTGCTCTCTGGCAGGGCTGTGATGTCCTGGAGGCTACACAAGATTTTGTGCAGCAATTGCTGATCAAGCCCTTAGATGGATAGAGATTGCCATTTTGGTGGCATTAGCTGAAATATCCTAATGGCTGCCAGTAGATGAATTTCAGGATGAAAGACAATAAGATTCCTCATTAAAACACTGGATTTGCAATGTTCATTTTAGATTCAGTTGAAGGAGCGATGAAATCACTTTCTATATAATAAAAAACATTTTTGAGCTGCCTTACAAGGCATTAAATTGCAAAAGAGGTCAAGACTAAGCCATTCCACCTGAGTGTTTCCACGTATTGTGAAAGAAGAGACTGGAATGTTAGTTTTGCTGGAACTGGAGTTTGGAGACACAAAGTCAGGTGAAAGGTTTGGAGAGGAAATTGGGGAGAGATGGGCTTTCTGAACGCCTAACTCCTTGGAATGACAGTCTTTGGATGTACTAAGAGCTGTACCCAGTATGTATTTTTTATCATTTGTTAAAAAAAAAAAGTAGTTTTCTTTAGCTGAAAGGATAATACCAATAAGTCAAATTCATAATCTCAGTCTGCATATAAATGATACATAACTTTGTAAATTCTCTCCCTTACAGTTTACTTGGTGTTTCAAAAATTCTTGAAGAAACTGACTAAATTTCCAACACTACACAAAACAAAAGCTCAGTACATATAGGAATTTACAGGAAAGTGTGACAATTATGACTACAAAATACCAGCAATGAGCTCACAGGACTCCAGAGACTTTTTTTTCTGACTTTGTCCTGATTCTAAAACTGGGAAGTAGGCAGTATAAAGACTGAAGAGACAATGAAAAAGAGTCTGCAAGTAACTGATTGCTTAAAATTCCTTGAGGATGAGAAGGCAAGGTAAAGCTTCAGTGAGATGGAGGAAATGTCTAATTACACAAAACATGTACATAAATAAATACATAACTGTTAGGTATGGCATGGACATAATACCAAGAAAATGTAAACACATCTTTCAAATCAGGTCTCTGCTTATGTAGCAAAGTATCACACTTCTTTTGTGTGGCACATGGGAACTGATAAAAGGGATGGAACAGATGAACAAACCTCTCCTTTTGGTTGTCTTCCACTGGAGCAGACTGGACCATTGCTACAATATGGAGTTCCTTATAAAATAATAAAAATAAGGATTATAAATATTTAAAAAGGTTTATCCAAAGAAAGGTTTAAAAATATTTGATCCAAAGAAACTGCTCATCTTTGCTGTACTCTGTCCACTCTTCTCCCCAAGGCCAGAACACCCACTAGGACCCATCCATTCTCCTCTTTCTCTGAACTGTTTTGGTATTTTTTTTCCAAGGAATAATGTAGAACATTTATGAAGCACGGTCTCGCTGTTTGTTTTCATTTTCACTCTAAGCCTGTTAGCCTTCTCTGAAATCTCTGGCAATTCATTTGCTGTCTGTTTTTCTATTTATGAAGTATTGTGTAATTATTGGTTAAGTTCTAGAAATTTCATTTGCATTTTGCATTTCAGGGCTTTGAGGATGAGGTGGGGATTATTTTGAAGCGTTTTTTTCTGTTTGTTTTCAAGACCACAGAACACCTTGAACCTTGGACTATTTGTTGTTTTTCCAGTAAATCCTTCCATGCTTTTTAGCTGAGCATTATTTTACCTAACTGAGGGGTTGGACTGCTCTATTCTTGAACTGGAACATGCATATCATATTCCCCTTCAAGCATTTTTAAGAATATTTTAGGATTAAGTTTGAAGCTAGTTCAGGCAAGGGCACTGAGGGCACAGTTCATTTGCTGTGGCTACAGCTGGTAAGTAGTTATATAGGATTCTTTCTTCTTTCTGTATCGGGAAATAGGTATTTCTGCTTTCCATATCTTCTAATCATGTAAACTGTGACTTGAACAGATTTTCTTGGGGCATTTGCCCACTGTACTATTGAATACCACCAAACAGCAGACTGTGCACCTACTTGCAAAAACCAAATATAATATATTCCATTCTATATATGTAACAATAATAATAATTAAGTGGATAATAATTTAAACCAGTGTGAATACATACATGTATGAAGCTACTGGCAGAGGTCATCAGATTAAATGGCATGTTTTCCCCAAATAATAAACCAAATTAAGAGTTCAAGGTGCAGATGCCCATAAATCTCAGGACCATTTGAGCTGACTGCTTCTTATACGCAGGAGTTTCACTCCCCATGCATTTTACCTGTGCTAGCTATTTAATTACCCAAAATTTTAGGTGGGACACCCATAAACCCTGATATACAAATGCAGTACAATTCAGACGTATGTGGTGTCAGTAATCAGTCTGTCATAATTCCACCAGCTGTGCAAGAACATCATCTTCTCAAGAGCAATCATCTACCACCTCAGGAAAAACTTAACACCAACTCCCTCCAAAAAAAAATTGTTTTAGTCAGCTCTTTGCTGTCTGCACTGGCTTTGGCGTGCTCTAAGAGCGTTCTAAAACTCTCCCCTTGCCATGAAAGAACCATGGTAAAATGAAAAGTCTCCATATGGTTATGATAGAGATTTGTGATCATTAATATTAGGTCATGTATTGAAGTGCCTTGTGATAGTCAAATTGTGCTGCAGGCATTCAATCTGACTTGTATGGACTGAAGAAGTGGTACCTCAACCACCATAGCTGAACCACAAAAGCCTGCACTGATTATGGAAACACTGTGAATTTTAATGTAAATTATTATTCAAAATAATAACACACGATAACAGTATAATAATATAAATACCATGTATTCATTATCATAGGTTTAAAATCCTCTGACTTGCAATACTTGCTCCATTTTGACTTGGACCTGCCACCTCTTAAGGCAACAGACATTACATCACAGACCGCAGCTGACCATGATGTCAATGACCAAGGTGAATGTCATGCAGATTGTCCACCCTCTGCAAAAGTAGTTAACCACTCTATTCACTGAGCCCTAGGAGCAAGTCTGGTAAGTCCCTCCATGAAACAGGCGCTGTCTGATAAAGGCAAAAACACAAAGAAGGCTAGAGCAGGATTTTCTTTCTGCTAATGGTAATTTCTTTTCACCTCCTGTCAGTCCAAAACCTCCTAGTAGAAGACAGAGTCAGGTGTCCCAGACCTGCTGTCCTGCATCATTACCCTTACCAGCTCCTGCAGCTCCCGGAACACCTGGGAAGTCAGTCCCATGAGACTGGGAGCAGCATGGAGTTCACTGTTGGGTTTATTGAACATCATTCACAACACATGAAAGCTCTTCATTTGCAAACAGTCATCACTTCAGATATGAATTAGTTGTAATCTCCCATTTTTACACTATCTTCTTGTTCAGTCTCAGCACACACACAGAACTGTGGGGTATGGAAATCTCCAGAGAAGTCAGCTGACAAACTAACATAGACATCAAATTTACACCTAAGAATGATTGAAGAGAGAGGATTGTTGTAGTTTCACTGGGAATATCAGGAAGGCCTGGAGAAGCTAAAAATGTGAGATCAGAGCCATCAGGGAGCAATAATAGAAGTCTAAGAAACTGGAGAAGGAAGACAGAAGTGGCTTAGGGTATACTTGAGGCAGTAGATCAAAGAGATGACTACTGAATGAAATAAGTCAGATCGAAAACTAACTGAGTAACACAGACAGACAAAGACTGACACACGTCTGGCTTCCTTTACTATCTGCTGTACTATCTCTACTGTGCTTACAAAAGTTACCTTGATTATCATGGGGATATTGCAAGCAGGGCACCAGCGGAGATGGTGATGTTGACATGCAGAGTGATTGTATCAGAGGTACTGTTTATTAAATAAAGTTGTATCCTCTGCAACTGACAAGGCACGGCTGCTACTTGCCTGTTCTCTCTCCCTGTTCAAATAATATTTAGGCAGGGATTGCAAGAGGAGCTCAGGAGCTTTGAAGATGAGATGCTTTGCTTCATCCTGTAGGCACAGAGTCAGAGGTCAATCACTGGGGGCACTCGAAGGAAGATGTTGCATGGGACAGTGAGCTGGAAAGGGGCCAAGGAGACTTCCAGACGCTTCACAACATAAAATTGTCTCTAAGATTTAAACTGCTGAGGAGCAGGTCTCTGTAAAAGCAAAGCTGTTTCATCCAGTTTTGACATACAGTTAGATAAATCATATCAAGAGATGAAGCAGCAGCCAGTATAAGGGGCCCCTTTTTACTCTGTCTGTAGCACCTGAGGAAGAAGGGGTGAACTGAGATGTTTCTTTTGCTTCTTAAAACCTTCTTTCTTCAGTATCCTGTTCATACGTTGCCCAAATCATCTTTAATTGAGGTGTAGAAAAATCTCAATTATCTGAAGCCAATTTAAGAAATAAATAATTTAAAAAACATAGTGCTAAAACAGCTTTCAGAGAATCACAGAATCATATAGGTTGGGAAAGACCTTTAAAGTCATCAAGTCAAACTGCTTTAGTCTAGATTAAATGAGATTTATAACCAGGTCTGGTCCACACATCTCCAGCAGCAAAAGGTGAGGCTTTCACTGCAGAAAATGCTCTAAGAAAAGACCCCCACAGTCATCAAAAGCCTGCAAGAGAGAGACCACCCCTTCAGGTTAGCTGCCAGGCTAGTACAAATGGGATTTTGTAGATTTCCATGCATGCTTGGTGGAAAATATGTCAGTGAGACACCTGCCCTAAGTCAGGAAGATGCTTGCACACCTGGCTAAACAGTGTCCTAATGAGAACTGCACCTCTCAGGGGTATTGTTCCAACAAAATTATGATTTTCTTCAGGGCCAAGTGCCACCTAGTCAGATTAATTGCAAACATTGTAGCAAAACATGAACATTACTGCACTGACTGCTCTGAACTGAGGTTCACAAAAGAAGGCAGTATACAACATAGGCAGACTGAATAGGAAACACATTTTTCTATCTTACCACATCTTCCTGTCTTCCTCCTCCAGTTCTGTGATATGCACATCACACAGATAACCTCCATTTGACATTTTCATCTGTAGAAGTCCAATGAGTTGACTGGCATGCTTCTCACACACCAGCAAGAAGACAGAAATGTGTGTGTGAGTATTGCTGCATTTCAGCCCCATCAGTCAACTCAGCAGTGATGATGGGACCAAATGAAGTCTTTCCACTCATTAGATTCCTGTGGTCTGCTACGTGCCAAGAGTTTGACCACAACTCCCTGGAGTATGTAGATGGCTTCTGTGATTCCCAGGTGGTCTCTCACCAAAATATATCCCAGGCTTGGATCTGGTTAACTTTCAAGAACAAATGACACCAACACAGCCATGGGCTCCAAAGGTGATTATTTCTTTGAAAATACAGTTTTTAGCAACAAAGGTCAAAAAATAACCACCACTTGTGGAGTCAGAGACAAGAAGTCAGAGCAAATCTACCTTGTCTTGTTTGAGAATAACGAAGAAGCAAGGCAGACTTGCTTCTTTCTTAACCGAAAGAGTACTTTAAAAGTAAGACCTTAAAACCCAATAATTTTCTTTATTTTCAAATAAGAAGTATTATCACTTCCACATTTAACCTAATCCTCAGCCTCTCTGCTCTCTCCCTTCCCTCTTCTGGATAGCTCTGCTCTGACACCCTTCAGGCCCAGGTGACTGCAGGACTAAGGCAGTAATTCTTACTATGAAAGCAAGATAAATCTCTGGTTTTATCAAATCCCTTTTTCAAAGGAATTTGATACTATTTTATTATTTGATTCTGCAAGAAAAACACCTTGAATCAATACAGAAATAATTAAAGGACCTGGGCACTGATTTGATTACCAGGCAGGAGAACAAGGTCTCTCTGTTTCTCTCCCTTTTTACACTGCTGGCACAAAAATGTACAAAATGTGCAAAGAGGATTCAAGAGGATTCAATAAATCAGTAGAAAGACTTATAGCCATTTCTTTTTTAAACTTCAAGGATGAAATATAGGAAAAGGACTACAAAAAGCAGGGAGGGAGAACTAGGAAAAGGCAGCAGATGTTGTAAAATATCTACTTTCATGTTCCCTATGCACCAGAATTGTGCAGACATATGTTGGCAGAGCTACAGTCAGAGTCCACAGTGAAGCTACATCTTACACATCTGGAAGGTATTTGGCAGGGTGTAGAGTTCAAATGTTTTCTGCTTCAGCTGATTTCAGACATACCTCTCAGTGACAGGCTGAGCTCGGGTCAGCTCAACCAACAGGCTCGTTGAAGTCATTCACTGCAGTTCCAGCTCGTCTGCTCCGACTGCTGTCAGGAGCAGGCATGGGGCTGGGCTTTGCTCTTCCCTTGGGCTAAAGGGTGCTAGTAACACTCAGCAATGAGAATGATAATAGAGGAACTGGGAGGAGAGCAGGCAGAAGAAAATGGCACCACAACTCAGCAAAGCTTGGCCTCGTATCAAGAAACAGAATGTACTTAGATGAAATCCAGGGTGTGAGTTAACTGGAGTGCAGAGCAAGCCATTCAGGAAATAAGAAGGCCCGCACTGCACAGAAACACGGAAGGGTCACATTAGAGCCCATGTGCTTTTTTTCAGAAATCCCTCTGTTTTAAAAATAGATAATGCAAACAGAAAGAAAAGTTCCGTTTCTCTGGCCTAAAAGAAAGGCCAGCGTAAACCAGCAGGGAAGGTGAGGATGTTGGTGTGTCTGAGACTGCCTGACATTGCACTGGCCCAGTATGGGAGCTTACAGCAGTCACCAGAGATTAACTCTGCTTTAAGAAATGTTTCTCAGCAGGACTGCACTTCTAGGATCTCTTCCTACTCCAGCTGGTACAATCCAGTGCCTGTGAGCTACCTGCTGAGCCTAGTGTGGAGAGAGCAAGTCCCAGGTGTGGTGCATAATTTACATCACCATGATGAGCTTTCCAGGTGCAGAACACCTTGCAGTGGCAATCCTGCCAGACAGCTTGCTGTGACCAGCTAACCACTATGCTAACAAAGCCCTGCTGATGCTGCAGATCCCGCAGGTATGGACCAGCTCATGGCAGAGGGAGGCTTTCCCCACCTCACAGCACAGTTTCTGGCTGTGCCACCACAGGAACCAAGGCAAAGACTCTGCTGATGAGGAACAACACCTTGTGTGAAAAGGAGACAGGGGACAAGCTTTACCCCTGTGAGCTGCCCTTGGACCACCCAGACAATGTTGCTCTCATTTCTTCTGAAGTCTCAACTATGCACAGGAACTCAAAGCAATTCATTGATCTTTTCAATGCTTGACACACTTCAGGCTTGCAATGTAGAGTATGTTACATACCTCCACTTCTGCATTCACCTTCTCTGCCCAGAGCTATACTGGAATTATAACAGGGAAAGAGAGGAGGAATAGGATGACCAGTGTCTAAAAGCAGTGTGCCAAGACATTACCACTGAATAACACTGTCAGTGGCAGGAACATTTTGCAGCACAGCAGTTATTGCAACACCTCCACCTCCAGCTCCCCCACACTCACCTCACTATTTTTATTTTTGCACTCGCTGACCACACACATACACAGATGCAGATGATGTCACACTTCTGCTCTATTCATTCCCCTTTAAAACTTGAAAAGGCAGCAATATTTATTCACTCAAATTGTTGCTAAGATCACAGACACTTAGACACAGTAGGCTTGATCCACACATACAGTAGAGAGATGAGGGAATGGAAAGTCTCCATGATGTAACATGGCCACTGCAGTCTTCTCTAACCACCAGTCCAGGTGTCCAGATATGTAGCCCCACTTCAGAAATACTCACTACAGGGGCTTGCTGCAGGGCTTATCCTCATAGGGTGCTTCTCATCTACCTGTCAGCCCAGCCATCAAGCCTTGCACTGATATTTTCCCTGGGTCAGCATTTCCTGATATTTTTTTAACCTGACCCTAACACCTCTGACCCTATGTGCCGCAGAGCACACACTCTGATGGCTTCTCCAAAACAGGCATTCACTCCCTCCCCTTCCCTCATGAAAACTTACAAACTTATCCATAGCCCCCAGCAAGCTTATCCACAGCTCTCCCATTCTGGTGGACTGATATGGAGAAGCTGCACTATTTCTTTAGCTGACATAATGAGAAGTTCAATCAGGGATGAAAAAAGCACTGAAAAGTTTAAAGTGAAAAGTCTGAAAAAATCAGACTTTTAAACTGCTGATTCTACACATCAAAAATGCAGCCAAGGTAAAGAAAGAACCCACACTCGTGGCATAAAAAAAATTGAAACCTGGAACAAAGTTAAAATTTATCTGATTATGAAAACAGGCTGAGAGATGTGGGGCTGTTCAGCCTGGAGAAGACAAGGCTACAGAGAGACCTTAATGCACTTTGTAGTACCTGATGGGAGCCTACAAGAAAGATAGAGAGGGGCTTTTACAAGAGCATGCAGTCAAAGGACAGGGGGAATGGCTTCAAACTGAAAGAGGGCAGGTTTAGGTTAGGTATTAGGAAGAAATTCTTTAGTGTAAAGGTGGTGAGACCCTGGAACAGATTGCCTAAAGAAGATGGGGGCATCCCATACCAGGAAGTACTCAAGATTAGGATCAATGGGGCCCTAAGCAACCTCTTCTAGTGGAAGGTGTTCCTGCCCATGGCAGGGCACTCAGAACCAGATGATTTTCAAGGTCCCTTCCAACCCAAACTATTTTGTGAATCTGTGACTATGGTGACTGGAAAATCTCAGCAGACTGAGACCTAGGTAATTAGTCTTTTCCCTACAAATAGCTTTACTAGAAAATACATATAAACCATAAATATAAAATTCACTTCTTTTTTTCAACTTGCTGTGCCTACCTTAGCAATACCAACATGACATGGTGCTGTGTAGATGAACAGTCTGCAGAGGAGGAGTGGTTTAACCACAATGTACAACTGCACTGCCTCAGCACAGTAGCTCACCTACCTATCCCAGCCCAGTGGAATAGAGGAAAATACTTTTGAAATGGGAGACCACGCACTGAAAACCACCTGAAACACCTATGTTTGGCTTCTATGTAAATAATCTGAATTCCAAAACAAACTGCAGGTTGTCACCTGATGATTTTTCATCTAAAAGAAACAGCAGCAGCAGCAAACTGGGGTAACAAGCAGCAATCCTCCAACCTTGCAGGTGTAGAGAGCCAGGTCAAGGTAAACACACAAATACCTAAGTCCAAGTTGGTGCCAGGAGCCCTGGGGCAAGGATACAGCATGTGCGACTCAGAAATATGTGATCTTTGCTAAAGCCAGGAAAGGAGAGAGGTGTTTTGAGCATTAGATCAGCTAGTGCTCAAAGACTCAAGACTGCTTCAGAAAAACCATAACTCCAGCAGACTGATGTGCCTGAGCTCTCAGTCGCAGCACAAACAACAGAGTTACTCCATCTTGGCAAGGGTGGTGCTAGCAGACATGGGGTATAATGATCTAAGAACATAAAGCAACAAGGTCTGTGGACAGAGGGGAATATATTTTATTAGAATCACTAGCACAGTTACAAAAAAAACCAGACCAGCTTTCAACATGCAAGTTTTCTCTGAGGTCTGAAATGGAAGTGGCTCTCCCCAGGGGAGAGCCATGACCCACGGCGACCACAAAGAATCTGAGAAAATAATGAGATGCTGAGATTCAGTGGATTATTCACACATATTTGAAATATTTAGTAACAGGATGGCTGTTGACTAGTACAGGGTTTGGCCAGGGGAAGAGGGCAGCCAGCTGCCTGCCAGGGGCTCCCCAAAGGCTGGTGGGAATCAAGCACACTGTGATGAGCAGAGCACACCAGGCTGCACCTGGGAACCCATGTGCCTGGGACACCAACAGTGGGGGACCAAGCACTGCCCAGGTTCCCAGGCTACCAGGGTTTTCTCAACATGTCAATGGCAGCACACAACTTTGCTCACAGCCCTGATGGATATCTTGTTAATGAGCAAAGCTGCCTGGCTTGGTGAGACTGCAAAGGCCTCACTTGTGTTAAGGCTGAGCTGTGAGCCTGTCAGCAGTTACTGCTGCAAAGTGCACAGCTATGGGGCCCTTTGGGGGTTTTAGAATTCTGCAAAAAAGAGTTTGCAAGAGATAACGTTATTTTTTCCAGCTGTTCACAGAACTTGCCACATCTCTACAGAGCAACTTATTTTAAAGAGTATGAAAGTCCTTATAGTCAGCCTCTAGCACACTGAGGGAAATGCTCTCTTCCTGCTGAGATAAAGGTCCGGTGGCACATGAAGAAAGGCCTATGCTCCCTTGGTGAAATGACAAAACCCAGTGCATTAGTATTGTTCTGGCTGAGCAGAGGCCATTGCAGCTGCCCTACTTCATTCTGTATTCCCTTTCTTGTCATCTATACAAAGGGAAAGATGATGAAAGCATAGCCCAGACCTGCTCGCACAGTCAAGTCAAACACGAGTATGGAAGAAGAGCTTGTGTCTGATTTTGAATGCCTGCTGAGAAAGAGATCTGCACATGAAAGTTGGAAAAGACTTGGTCTGATAGAAATAGATGTATGTATCTTTGGATGAGGGGGTGAGACTAATTAGAAAAGCAAGGGAGGAGACAGCAAGTGGTAGGATTGAACACATGGAAACTGAAATTTTTGCCATTGACATTAAACAGCTTCAGGCCTAGTACTGAATGGTGCTTTCTACCCTTCCTCTGTAGCGAGAAACATCTCAAAATTAGAAAATTATGATACAGTCAGAAGTAATATCTACATTTCAAGGAAATGCAGGAATATGGATATTATTTAAGCATGAGGAGTCATTGTAAAAGAAGGGGAAAAGCTATACTTGAGTGAAAGATGAACTGTTGAGTTTCATGGCATAATCTTTATCGATTGCCTCTTCACAGCGGGTTTTCTGCTTTAATGAAGTTCCAAGAGCTGATGAAAAAGGAAGGCAGGCTGCCAAAATGAGTGAGGTACTGTCATTGCAGAGTGGCCTGAGTTCCCAGTGCTCAAGCTCACTTGCAAAGCTCAGTACCTCAGGTAGGAGTTATAGCTGACAGCTGGTTTTCACTTATAGGTGAAGCTCAAAACTCATCTCTTTCTGGTCAGATAACAACAAGCCAGTTTACTGTTTTAAAAATTATATACCTGGTGTTAACCAAATTGAAACTAAAACCAAAGTCCTTTAAGTCACAGGGCCTTCATGGGAAACCAAAAGATATCAAAAGATCATGAGGTCTATTTTTAATCCTTCACCTCTCCGAGAATGCTATCAGCTGTGATACTTGGTGCCACATCCTCCTCCAGAGACTAAAATTGCCTCAGACTCAGCTCAGGAAGAAAAGCAAGTGTCTGAAATGCTACCACAGATGTAACCATCCTTCGGCTTCACAAAAAAATATGGGGAGACTAGACCACATCCTTCTCTGCAGCCTTGCCTGTGGCAGTCAGCACTCTGGCCAGCTAAGGCTCATCTTCAGGAGTCTGTGGGCAAAGACTGTTCTTCTGAAATTGCAGCACTGATGCCATGGCACTGGTGCCTGGTACCTACTTGTTTGCCACTGCTATATAAGTGATTGCCCCAGAGAAACACTGAGAAATTGGATATGTTTCTTTTTCATGTTGCTAAATTGCAGTTTAAGAGAGAAAATGGATCTGTCTCTTTGCAGATCTCAAAGATGGAGATGAGATACTTCTCCTGGAATGACAAGGAAGTTTTCTCACCACAACCAACACAGTAGAGCTGAGAGGTATACTGAGGGGCAGGGTGGGAAGGGTAGCTGCACCAAGCTTCAGTTGCCCTCCAGCTCCGGTTTTGATTCTTCTCCCCTCTTGAGCTCAATGAAATTTATGACAATTTCCTTGTGTACTCAACCCATGGGCACAACATGGCTGGAGTGACTTCCACAGAGAGACACCTTACATGTGGCTGCTACTGTCATTGTTTGCTTCACTTTCAGTGCAGATCTGTGCCACACAAATTTGCCCTCTTGCTTCAGATGCTCTCAAACCTGTCCATTCCTGCTTGGAAAGTAATAGACTGAGCGAAGAAGAAGCTTTGTCACAAATCAGGGTTTCCTTCACCTTTTGGCACAATGCCTACACATGCACGAGCATGAGAAAGATAATTAGAGAAAATGCAAGACTTAAAAAGCAAGTTTTTTATTACCCCCATACCACAGATCTCTACCAGTTACCTAACTGGTCCTATAAACTAGCTGCAAAAGGGTTCAGCTCACATAACCCTGGCAAAGTCTGCTCTGCCCCACCCCACATGGCCCTGGGTCCTTGGTGCCATTCTGCAAGGAGAGACAGGATGTGATATCAAACCCATGGGGCAGCCCAGTGTCTCATGTACTTTTCTAATTGATGCCAGATATTGGCTGATGGTTTGAAGTTTATATGCACTACGTCTTCCACATAATTTTCCTTCCATTGTCATGAGGGCTGTTTTCATTTAAAGTATGTCTTGCTTTGCTATTGTTTAAGCCAGTCCTCTGTACTACTACATTTTTCCATCTTAAATCACTTAGGACCATTTTTACTGAAGCCTAGAGGGAATCTGGCTTTTTTTACCCCGATTGCTGGCCATCAACTTACACACAGAGGCCTTGTTTTGTAAAGGCAGCAGTAACAGACAGAAAGTTTGCTGTAGAAGTATCTGAGGTACCTTCAAGGAGCAGGGACCATAAGTCCTCCTAGAGATGATGAAGCAGGATAACAGCAACACCAAGGCCTCATCTCTCTTAAAGGAAAATCTGTATCTCTTGCATCATTTCTACAGTGGACCTTCAACATCATTGTAAAAAACTGCAACCACTCTTGCCATAGGCAGCCCTTTGCTTTTTTGTTTCTGTCCTTTTTTGTTTCAGAGTCCACAGAAACAGATTCATGGGTGTGGCAGGTGATTCCAAACCAAGTAGCAACCAAATAAATCGTTTCAGAGGTGACCAAAATTCATCTGTTTATAATTCAGGTCAAATAGTGTTAGCCAAACAAAGGTGGGTGATAATTTTTAAATGAACTGTGTAAGTATTTTTACAGTGTAAAAATAATATTTCATTTGAGATAAAAGTAACATATTTGGTATCTCCAAAGTAAAATTTTCCTTTTTATTACATTTTACTGGAAAGAAAAACAGTACCCAAACTTGTGTGGTTTGCTTTTTTCTTCCCTCTTTGGCAGCTGAAACATAGTTCAGTCCAAACATTCATCAGGACTTTCATATTCGTTTCCCATAATTCCTATTGTCTGCTTAAGTACTTTTCAATAGATATAATTTCTTACCAAGACATAGGTTTGCCATTACATGAACCTCAACAAATACATAAGACAACAAGAAGGGAACATATCAATTCTTTTTTACTAATGTGCTTTATCAAACTGGAAAAAAAGTGAAGAGAAATCAAGAAAGGGAGCATTGACGAAGTTTAATTACATATTTTCACTTGTGAATTATGACTTGATAACTTGATGTTTTCTACGTAAGGCAATATGAGCTGTGACCCCATTTCTCTTTATCATATTCGCAACCTCATTGACATCTCTGCAAAAGACAGTCTACCAGAGGTACTGCAGGCCACGTGACTGAAAAGGCCACTGACTGCTTTCATCTTCCCACATATGGGTTTGCCAAACAGAGCCTCAGGTCTTTAGGAGCTGCAGAGAGAAGGGAGAACATGAAACCAATGAGAAAGGAAAAAAAAAAGTTTTAGGAAGCAGAAGCTACAGAGAATCACCCTGCCTCATTAGCAATCAACACCTTTTTCTGCCCACATCATCTCTACTTGAAAAAGAGAGACAACAGGACTGTAACAAGCACATAGGAGGCTATAATCTTTACTTGAACTATTACCTACTGATATGGAGCTCTCTGAGGGCCTCTTAGCTCTCTCAACCTACATCTGATCTAGAAAGCTGTGCCATGGGCCACCTCCCTTAGGCAGCTAGATAGAAATTCTATTCCATTAAAACATCTCAAATATTTTATAACAGAATGAAAACTAGACCAACATTTTTGAGAGAAGAAGTCACAATATTGCAGTCTGAACCTTTGTTTGATATAATTACCAGGAAAGCAACAGGCTGAGGTTTAAGTCTCGTTTCTGCCTTATTCAGAAAAGGATCTGAAAACCAGACCTGTGAGACATAGGCATACAAAGCTCCAGGCTTTGCAGGGAAACCCTGGCGTGCAGACAAGACACCCTAGTGCAAGTCCTACTGTTGAGGGATCCAGCTTTCAGAGTGCTCTGCAATAAACACAGTGCAAAGGCTACAGGGCATGGTACAGGAAAGGCACAGACATCCTCCAGCTTAGTGTCTGTGAAGCTGATTAGCTTCAAACTATTATTATTTGTGTGAGGGAAAACAGACTTTGCACACCACTTCTTTTTCCAAGAAAAATGTTTCACTGAAATAACCTGTTTACGGGTTTCAGCTACCAGAGAGAGAAGCCCGACCTCTTGCCTGCAGTGCCTGCAGAGGGTGAGTCTGAGCTCCCATGTTTGTAACACCTGGGATGCCAGGGAGGGAGTGCAGCTGCAAAGGGAATGTACAGTCCAACCCGCAGTCAGCTACCTCTTTCTCTTGCATTCCTGTACATCAAGGCTTCAGTTTTCAAATCTGCTGTACAGCCTCCCAGTTCTTTCCTGTGAGCAATAACTGACCTTATGACTCTTGGTCCAGGGAGCTGGGAAGCTACCCAGGAGATGCACTTCAATTTACAAATCTGCCAGCCACTCCTAAAGCAAGGTGCTATGTTTAATCTGTGAGGCAGCAGGCAGATGAAGACTCTGGAAATTTCTGCTTTATCTGGAGAGGAATAAATTTGAAGATATTAACAGTGTTAAACGTAAAAGTAACACAGATTTGGATAGCAGACAGCAGAAGCTTATGAAGAAATAATTGATCAGGCCACTGCAGTTGCTTGATAAACAGAACAGCAAGCTTAGTGGAACACTGGAGATGTAAATCAACAGTACAACCTAAATTTGACCTCACTGATGGGAGGTAAACAGGGCACCTGTTTTGTCTCACTAGAAGTGTCTTCAGCAAAAAATTTTTCAGCAAATGGAAGCTGCAATCCCCAAAGAAGAAAAGTGATGCAGGAGAATTAGGTAATTTTCTTCTAGCTTTTAGATGCACTCATTTCAAATGCATGATGTGATGAACCAGGAATTGCATCAGCTCCACACAGTCCCTCTCTATGGGGTTCTGTGGGCTGGAGCTGATTCTGCGTAACCAGTGAATCAACTAAGCAGTGCTTTCCTGTACCAGCTTTTCTTTAAATTCTCAGGGAGGAGCTTGGGGTTGCAAATAAACAGTTCAGTTAGTACTGATGAAGAAGAGGTGGAAATGACATGCCACAGCTGTCAACTAATCCTGTTCTATTATGGGATTCTTTCTTTCAGGTTTGGCAGCCCACACTAATCCCATCACTTCTTTGGGGAAGTGCTCTTTGAGCAGAACATGGCAGCCTGCTGAGCAACATCCGTGGCAGACAGCTCACAGCTCCCCTGCGTAAAGCTCCGCACGCAGCAAAGTCACACTGGCTCTGCCACTTCAGCAACAGATGTGAGAGCAGAGGTCCACACTGTGTAGTTTTGGGACTCCTGTTGTAGTCCCCTATTGATCACATTCAATGAGCAATTACAGGCAGTGGGGATAACCCAGAGCAGTGCCAGAGGAACAAAAGGGCAGCTGGAAGTGGAATCTCATTCTTTGGAAGAAGCTAGCTGGTGGAGGCCTGGGGTAGCTGCATATAATTTGGCTTAGTTTCTAACTATCTGGTTAAAAATCTGGCTTGTTGGGGCAAATTTGGTTCTCCCCTTTGATCTTCTTGATGTGGAAAAACCACAAAATGAGGAAGCTTTCAAATAGAGCTGTGTAAGACCTGTCTCTCTTGCATCAGGCTGCAGCACTCTGCTCAAGTTACCACTTTTTGAATAAGTGGTTCTGCAGCATCATCTGTTTTCCAGTCATCTGAACATTCTGGAATCAGTAAAATCAAAATATCCTAATATTGTGTATTTTACTGCAATATTCAGTGCTCATCTGGAGGAAGGTTGAGGAGTTTGTTGAAATGTTTTAAAATAATTAAAGTGTCTTATCAGAAAAATGCTAACCTATTCTACTGTTCCCCTTCTTTGTGAAATTCCAGGAAAATCAACCTGATTTCATAGAACTCTTCAATTTTAGTGGAAATGCTTGAAATTTCTTTCCCCAGCTGGACATTTCTATGTCCTACAAAAATATCTGAAACTCTTTGTCATAAAACTCCAGAGTAATTGCACTAAGCTTGGAAGCTGAAAGCATCATATTTCAGATGCTTATTTAATGCATTTGACATAGCCCTTGATAACTTCTTAGAATTTAATTATAGTACACACATAAGAGAAGCAGCTCAAAAAAATATTATCTGAGATGATAATTCCCGCTGCAGCTGAAGTATAAAGTTTTCTTTGAGGACTGAGAGTTAGCCAATCTGGTCTACATTTTTATATGTCCAAACCACTAGATCTCATCTGGAATTTTCAATTTCTCCCATATACCCACTCACACATCTTTTCTTCCCTTTTACAGGCTACATCTTGCTCATCTACCTCTTTACTAAGAAAAACCACCAAAGCCACATTCTCAGCAACACTATTCTTAGCTTTTTGTTTCCCCTGTAGGAATTACACAGTTCATGTTACCATGAAACCAACTCACAAAAACTTATTTGCCAAATCTAGCTGTAGCTTGAACCAAGTTCTGAACAAGTTGCATTTGATAGCTACCTTTGTTCAGACAAGCTACATACTCCAAAGTCTAGTATTACGTTCATCAAAATACACACAAAAGTGAGAGTCAACGGGAAGCAGTGGCATTTAGAGCTCAGTACAAAGCCACATTAGAAGTCGTGAGATTCCAAACATTCATCCCATGTCAGAGTGCAGCCACAAGTAACTGCAGAAGAAACTCATCATACAAGTTTCTTATATTTCTTTTTCATGCTGCACCACCATCCTTGAAAATAAGCTGAGACACCTATTGCTATGGAGGGAAAAGCTGTACCACCTGACCTACCAAGAAAAGTCTGAAGCCAGGTTGTCCTCTCTTTCAGTTTGCTCAGTGCAAAATGCTTTGACATATTTGTGTTGTAGACTAATAGAAGGATACAGCTGAAAATAATTTGAAAAGCTATGGACTTCTTACCACCACTCTGAGGCAGAATCAGCTGCTCCAGTGTCACTTATGTGTCTCCCTATGGTTCTTAAAACCTGGCATCCCATTCCTGCAGTTCACCATCACTACCACCAGAAAGCACTTCCTATATTAAAACCAGAAACTTCTTCACTGCTGTTTACAAATTGCCATTCCCCTACTCCACAGCCTTTCTGCAGCAGCAAGACATTTTTCTTCCATTTTCATTCTTCCATTCTTTCCACTGGAAAGCCCTCAGTCTTTCACCATTAAACATTATTTGCTGCATCCCATAACACTTCTTTATGGACTTTTTCCAGTTGCTGCCCAACTTCTCTGCTGTTGACACAGCCCCTGAGCTGTTTTGTCACAGGCTCAGTGCATCCTTCTAAAGCTCACGCTGCTGTCCTTACTGGCACTTTTTCCACATCCCTCTGCAACTGGAAGATAATGTTGCCTCACGTTCATTTTTGAAACTAACTACATGCCCCAGAATACCTTTCCTCCAAACTTCTGCTCATTTAGCACTTCCCTACCTGTGCCCATTGATCTAATAGCTTCTGAGAAGGCAGAGCTGTGGACTGTCTTTATTTACACCACCACTTATCAGTCCATATCTTTAATTCATCTTTAATTCACTATCTTTAATTCACTTTAATTTCAAAACCCTCCTGGGATATGATCACAGCACTCTAACCTTGGTGTTACCTGCAAATTTGATGAATTGTCTCTACTTCACTAAAATATTGAGTAGTCATGGACAAAAACCAAACTCAGACAAACTTCTCACAACCATCTTCAGTTTTGATTTACCAGTTTCTCAGCCTCCCTGTTGAGTAGGGCAGTTCTCTTGATAATGAATTCACCTGCACTTCCCCCTTGATTATAAAAACACAGTCCAGTCTTTCATATCTACCTGTGGTGAGGTAGAAATGAAGATGTCACTAATGTGGGATGAAATTTTCTCAAAAATAAGTCATCATGCCTAATAAAAGATAAGTGCAAAAACATGCACCAAAGGAGATACCCACCCAAATTAAGAAATCTCCCATTTAAAAGCATTGGTAGCCACTGCTTCCACTTTACTTCTGGGTACTACTTTAGCACATTTAATCTTTAATAATTCCATGGACAACAGCACTAAGGTACTCACACAGTTCTTCCTCACAGCAATGGACAGAGCCAAAAACCAAGCAAGGGGAAAGTAAAATGTCAAGAAGAGTTAAGATATCCCCTAACCACTGTAGTAAAGTCCAGAGAATAGTCTTTGGGGAAAACAATTACAGTTGTTTTGTATTTGCATTGTAAGTAGCATTTCTGGTTCAGTTTGGGCTTTTGCATTGTGCCAGGTGTTTAAGACCTGTGTCTCTCACAACTGTTCATCCCTAATTTAGCAGTACAACTTCTTCACATAGGTTATTCTCTGAAGCAGTAAACACAATTAAAAACATTAAGAATATCAATGTACATTTCTAGTGTAATCTTCTGATATTGCTCCACTGGTTGATTTAACTCTAGCTCTTCCTCAGAATATTCTTTTTGTTTGTGTAAAATCTGACAATAATGAATTTAAAAATTATATAATTTTTATTTGCAATTGTCTTGAAGATCATTGCTTCTGCAATAGTAATTGAAACTATTTATGAACATCCCCTTGGAGTGAAAACTACACAAAATCTAAGGTTACAAACATGTCTGTCCTTCCCTTTTACCGACACACTGCTGATCATTGTCCCAAAGGCTCTACGGTCAACTTTGAAGAAAGGCATGAAAGAGCATAAACAAACAGAGGAAGGACAAATGGAGATCAAAGGCATCCAGGGCAATGAAGATAAGATAATGATACATATCTGCCCTTGCTCAATTTAATGGTTTTAAATCATCTGAAAAATCAGCTGACCTTCAAACAGATTCAGGTATAATCACACTGTGTGTGGTTTGATTTTTCTATGTTTAATCAGATTTTTCTTTTTCCTCAGAGGTGTCCCAGCAGAAGTAATTCTGACTGGAAACTACCTGGCCAAAGCTTTTGACCTAGTTCAGAAACAAGTCAAAACAGCACAGGGAAATTCAAGGGAGGTGTGAAGAAATGAGCCATAAGGTGCCAGTTCAAGGAAAGAAGGGAACAGTCACAGAGATCACATTAGGAGCAGGTTGTCTAAGATATTTGGAGATCTGGGGATACAAACCCAATCACATTTTGTGGAAAAAGTAACTCTTGTGTCAGGGCTTCTTAGCTGCAGGATGGCAGAATTGCCTTTTTTTTTTTTCTAGCAGGGGCATATACAGGGAAACCAGAGCTATTAAAGAGACTGATGTCTTTGAATATTGTGTCTGACAGCACAGTACAAGAGTAAGAAGCCTGGGGAAGATTGCACCATGAATTTGCAAGCCCAGTGCTACATGTAGCCCACAGAGCTGTGCAGAGCTCTAATGAATAACAAGCTGGAGACAAGGGAAGATAGGAACTTAGAAAACCCATAACATGATCCTATCTGCTGTGACCCACTGTTTAATAAAATTAAGATTTAACTTTTTCTGTAGTTTCATGTAGATAACTAACACCATCTAATATAGATTCAGCTCAACAGAGCTCTACTATCCTGTCTTGGTGTGAAACTATATTATTCCAAATGCTTGACTTCATTACTACAGCAGACAGATCACCACTGTTACAGTACCTTTTTATGTATGATGCACAAATCATTGCTTCCCTGCTCCCTTTACTATCCTTTTTCAATTTTTCCATCAGGCACAGAGTAACAAGAAACCCTGCTGTTGTAATTTACTCTGCTCAGTATGCTATTTTGCTTAAATATTTTTCTTTCATATGGTGTCCCAAAAAGTACATAAATATGAGAATATTACTGTGGTTGAAAAATCAAGCTATTTAGGTAATGTCAAATTGGCAGACATTCAGCATTCTTCAATTACCCCCCTTGTACATATGCATTCTTTAATTAACGTGATCTTACCATTTTTTTCCTGTGAAAACATGTCATTAAGTACCCAGGGTGAATGAGGACCCAGTTCAGACCATTCTACCTTCTCCATAATGATTAACAGGCTTATTTTCTATAATCCCCAAAACCCTGCTCTGAAGACAGACTAATTAATTTCTGCCTGTTTTCTCCCATGCCACTACAATACGTGAGTGCTTCAGAAACAACATGTTCATTTTCAAGGCAGCCTGGGGAGATGGGCAAGGGGTAAGGAGGTGTGGGGAGCAATAATTTTCACTTTACAAGAAGTGAGCCAAAACTGTGGTCCTCAGTGAGGGGGATACACAAAGACAGTCCCTCCTATACTACCCCAGACTGGAAAAGCATAAAGCACCCACCCCAAGCTGAAGCACAGTGCTGGGCTCCATGGGGACAGCAGACACTTTGGCTGGTGGCAGAGAAATCGGCATGGGCCGGTGCAAGTCCCAGGGCACATGGCCCCACCGAGCCACTCCGAGGGCTGAAGCAAGTGTGGGTCGCTGCAGGAAAGGGTGTCCACCAGGATTTGCGTGCACAGGATCTGTGCTCAAAAACGGCCAAGTGTTTTGGCTGAAGTTTTCCAGCAAAATCAGCTTGACTCAGAGATCTGGTTAGGAAATGCTCAATACAGGGTATCACACCTTGTCAGAATCTGATAATCAGAAGCACCTGATAACCATAAGTTCTAACCCTTATAATGAGAAAAAAAGTAGCATGTCTGGACACATAAAAAAATGAGATTGATTTTGACACTCTGACAATAAAGTTTTGATTGCTGTTTATTGCACATCACTTTTGTGTACCCACATAATCCATTAGAAGAGCTGTCAGCAGCTAAAATACAGCTACATTTGCATACCAGCTCAAGGAGATGGACTGGGTGGTTTTGCCTGCTCTGGTCTGCAGATGGGCTGGTACTGCTCTGGCCATGGCCACCCCTACCAAGGGCTACCTCTGCTTTGACTAAAATCAGGGCACTGCCACCAGGGTCACTTTTACATACAGAATCACAGAATGGGTCGGGTGGGAAGGGACCACATCTCGTCCAGCTTCCTTGCTCAAGCAAGGTAATCCCAGAGCACATGGCACAGGATTGTGCCCAGGCAGCTCTTGAGTATTTCCAGTGAGCGAGACTCCACACCCTCTCTGGGCAATCTGTTCCAGTGCACAGTCACCCACACAGTAAAGAAGTTCTTAATGTTCAGGTGGAACTTCCTGGGCATGAGTTTCTGCCCATTGCCTCTTGTTCTATGGCTCAGCATCACTAAGAAGAGCCTGGTCCATTTTCCTGGCACCCTCCCTTCAGATCCTTGTACATATTGATGGGGTCCCTATCAGTCACCTCTTCTTGAGGCTGGACAGGCCCAGCTCCCTCTGCCTTTCCTCATAAGAGAGATGATCCAGACCCCTCATCACCTCTGTAGCCTCTGCTGGACCTGCTCCAGGAGCTCCATGTCTCTGTTGTCCTGAGGAACTTGTCCCAGAACTGGACACAGCATTCCAGGTGTTGGTCTCTCCAACTTGCCAAGATCCTTCTGAAGGAATGCACAGCCCTCAGGGTACTGGCCATTCCTCCCAGCTCTGTGTCCTTCGTGAATTTGCTGAGGAGTCATCTGCCCCTTCATCCAAGTCATGGATGAGTAGGTTAAACAGTACAGCATTGAACCTAGAGAGATACCACTAGGGACAGGCCTCCAACTACACCCTGTGCCACTGATTTTAACCCTTTGGGATCTGTTGTTCAGCCAGTCCTTGATACACCTCACTGTCCACTCATCCAGCCCACACCCCTGAGTCTGTCTATGAGGATGTTGTGAGAGAAGCTGTCAAAGCCTTGGCTGAAGTGAAGGTAAACAATATCCACTGCTCTCCACTCATCCAGCCAGGTGGTCAGAAGACAATTAGGCTGGTCAAATATGACTTACTTTAGTGAACCTGTGCATATGTATCCACGTGCACTGAAAAATGTTCTTGCAAGGATACATACAGTTCAGGGCCACATCAGCACCAGAGGCTTTTGATAAAGGAACCAGTCTGTAGGAGTTCAAAGGACTCCACTTTAATCATGAGAAGTGAGTACAATAGTGTGCTCACTTGTCCAGTCAATGGGGAAGTGCAGCTGTGAGGACTGTGAGGATGAAAGACCCTGGGAGGCATGTTCTTCCAGCCATCATGTGTTGAAGGGTCACAGCCTGTCACAATGAGACTCCCTTGGCATGGTGTCACTACTAAAAATCAGTACAGTCAGAGACCTGACTGTTTGAGCCCGAGCAAAAATAATTTTCTGAACCACTGACATGAGAATTTTATTCAGCTACCATGAACAGAACAGACATAGCGAGATCTGAAACACAACAGCTAAAAAAGATTTTCAAAAAACACATACATGGAAAGCTGGCAGCTCAGGCACGCAGATAAGTGATCACCAGAGCCAGCCAAATGTGTCAGATCTGTGCCATAGACTAAGTGTTGCAGGTGAAGGCATCCCTGCTGAACCTGAGAGGCCTTAATGTGAATCACATGAAAAACCTGCACCTAATGACATTAATTCTCTGCTACAACATACATGCCTTCAAAGGCATCACAGTGCTGCACCACCACTGCCTCTTTTTGCTCTGATAGCCAAAGACTAGAAAGCCTCTGCAACAAACCTTCATAAGTCTATCTCTCAGAAACCCCCATGATCACCTTGTTCAACTTGGAGGTAGTCATCCCTCTTTGCAGCCCCTCACCAGGCAAAGAAGGTGCCTTGAAGACATACTCTATTTACTCTTAGAGGGGTCAGCATAGGCTTCAGACAATGCTGCTCCTCTCTTCTTGAAGCATCAGTGAAGCAGTGTTACATCCTTCTCAGTATCAGGAGAAAATCAGACAATCTTCAAATTTAAAAATATGCTTGTAGGGCTGAATTGAAAACCAAGATTAGATGATTTTCGAAGCCGAAGCCAAAGCCAGGAGCAATTCCTGGAGTTCACTCCTTTTGCTTGACACTTGTCACAGTGGCAGATAGACAGAAGTTTTCATTGCTTCCTTGGTATCAATGTGAAATTTAACACATCCATAATTACAGCACTCTGAGTGGCAATCCCACAACATTTAAAGAAGAATGCAAAATCCTAATCTCTGCAGGACCATACTAGCTCATGGCAAACAACTCTGGGAGTAGCACACAACACCCTGTGAGACACAGGTAAGAGAAACTGTTCCACAGTACAGCAAATAGCAGCATATTTTAATCTTTCTCTCAAATGAGCCACATGAGTGGCATTCATTTGGAGGAATTAATGTAAATACTTATATTCAAGCACCAAGCCAATCCATTTGCAAATCTTACCCCATTTTGCTAGCTAGTAGGTGACTGTTTTTGACTCTTAGCAACCACAGGCTCTTGCTATGCAAAACCAATGATTTTGCTGAATATTCTCTTGGTATGCGATAATTTTAAACCTAAAGAAGAAGCAGAGGCTTTCTTTAGTAAGATCTTTCCGCCAAATTCTCTGAACACA
>VYZP01017087.1:0-58823 GCA_013400635.1 Hypocryptadius cinnamomeus | reverse complement strand
CTATTGGCAAAACACTGCCTGCTTTCCACACTGCCCTGGGGAATGGTCACACCTGCTCACACAAGGCAGACACACCATCCTCATGTCACCTCAACAGGACACCAGCTCAAACCCAGGGTCATAAGCAGAGTATTTGACCAGGACAGAAAGGGGATTTTGTGCCCAGATGCTCTCTTAGTTGCCCTGTCAAGAGACAATGAGAGGCACGAGGTTACAATCCCAGATGAATGCATCTGCTGGCAACAAGGCCACATGGTTTATTCTCACCATGGCTTGTTTTACACACATTCTCCTCCTATGTATCCCACTGTGAGACTACACTTCTTAACCAGTCTTTTGGTGATATTTGTTCTTCTCCTGGTAGTAACATTTGCCAGTATCTTCCCATACACATGAAAATCCAAACTCTGGTTTTAGTCAAACCAGAAACAAATAGAGCAGGTAAATCTCTCCCCTGCCTGTGTTTACAGCACAAAATCACACTGGTATTTTTTTTATTGCCTCATGGTTTTGCAAATGTAGCTCTAAACTGCTGCACTTGCTCACCTCGTATCTCTTGCAGCCTTAAGTTCTCACTCCTTGTTATGTATTTGCTTTCATTCCTTCTCACAGATCTCATTTTCTTTCTCCCCAGTCAGCCCCTGCTGTTATCTCCTTCCCTTGCTCCAACTGTGCTCACATACGGTGCAGGCTGAGCTCTGCAGAAGCAACTGGATGCACACTAATCCCATTAAGGCCCCTCCAGGCACCTGGGGTTTTCAGTTTTCAGTGCTATTTTCATTTAATCTTCCAATCTTACTTCCTTGCAATTTTAGATCATTAAGGGGTTAAGTGAGATATATCCAGTAAATGAGATAAATCCAAATAAAGGGATTTGGATCTCCCAGGTCAGCGTGCTGCTGTCTCATTGCCTTCTCTATCAATGTTTCAGGGGTTACCAAACACACCCAAGGGCTCTTGCCAGAACCCATCTGGATTAACCTGGGTCCCAGCTGCAAACAGCACACTGAAGAGATCCTGCAAAAATCACTCACAATAACAATTTATACAGCTCCTTGCAAAGTGAAGAAAAAATGTTATCTAAAATGTTGATGGTCCTGCCTTCAGATCTCATTTCAGATTTTTTTTTTTTTCAGAATGTGAATTTTTATCCTCTCTTCCCTCAAGTATCCAGACAGGGAAGCCTGTCACCCTGGATGCCACCCCTCAGTTTTAATCCCGGTAAGCACAGACAAATGAAGCCTTCATTGTCAGTCTTCCTAGCTCCTCTAAGAGCAATTTTCTCCTATTTTCCAGCTGCAGGGGCAGGAGGAGGCAGCACATTTTGGCCACTTGAGAGAGGTGAATTACATGGGCCCGGATCTGCTCTGCCTGTTGCCTTCCAAAGCTGGCTCAGGCAGCTGCTGTGCAGCCATGTGATGGGCTAAAGGCACTGTCTCTTGAGTGTTTGTTGTGTAGAAATTGATTCTTTTGTAGATTTCAAGGTCAGAAAGAACCATTTTGACTTTCCCTTGAAACCCTTTGCGCACACTTAAAAACATAAGAGAAATTTATGTCCTCCAGGCCTGCAGCTTCTGCTTGAAGAAGATTGTAATTCTCAACAAGACATTCAGTCTGGAGTAAATATTGTAATAAATGACAAAACCATCCTATCCTGAGGTGAGTTATTCCTGGAATTACTTAATTCCTCACCACAGGCTTTCAGTCTCTTCATCATACAATTTAACCTGTATTCAATGTTTCCTGGTTTTATTCCCTTTTCAGTATTTCCTTTGTCACTTCTATTATCCCATTTAAACTGCATCTGTGCTGGTTTTGGCTGGGACACAGTTAATTTTCCTTATAGTTGCCATCTATACCACAGGCCTTAATTTTATTTCAGTGCTTTGACAGCCAGTTTCCCCCTCCATGTCCTTAGAGAAACCCAACGATCTAGTGTGGCTTCACATTTTACATTGCATTTTACATTAAACATTTGCATTTCACATTAAACAAGCCATTTGTAAATGTGCAAAAGATGATTGGAAGGTACTGTAATAAATGGCTTAATTCATAGCCATAGAGTCAAGCTGTTCAACAGGTTGAAGCAGTAATTTATGCTCTTTCTGCTGCCATATCTGCAGTTATTTATAATTCATACTTCTCATGATGATAATGAGCTTCCACAGTGTCCTTCATCCGAGTGTGCAGTTTGCTGCTTCCTGCCATTCATCAGGCTCAGCAATTGGGCTTCTTTGATTCATTGCTCTCCAGACACAGACCAGGGGATGGCAATCTCAAGTGAATGTTGGCCAAACTGAAAGATCTGGCTATTAATAAATAATCATTCGCATTACGAGGCGATCAGCTGAAACTGGCAGAGCCCTTTCTTTCACGTCTCTTTTGCTTTCCACTGCTCATTTTCCCTCCTCTCTCCTGGCCAGAGACCCGCAGCCACGGCTTGGAAGGAGATTGCCTTGGCAATTGCCTCGGAGCTGTCCTGGACGCTGCCAAGGCCCTGCCCGGCCTCACGGCCCCTGTGCAAACCTCAGCACCGGGCAGGGGCCAGCACGGACCCGCTGCTACCCTCAGGGCTCCCCCACTGCCCCCGATCCCCTCTGGACAGGAGATAACGCTGGGACAACCTGCCGGAGGGACCCGCCAGCATCCTGCAGGTCGGGGAGGCCCTGCTAGGCGGAGATCAAAGGTCTGGGAAGGGTTTGGGGGACGTGGATGCGACCCCTTTAAAGCAGGCACGGCCTGACCTCCGGCTGGAGAAGCCAAGACCCGTCTTCAGAAATCAGAGTAATCCCGAGTGATTTTATCCCACTCCACTTCCCTAAATCTGCGGCTGCTGCTGCTTGGCGAGGGGATTAAGGGCTGGCAGGGGATTACGTAGCCGCTGCAGCTCCCAGCGCGGAGCTCCCTCCTGGCGCGGCCGCTCCGGGGCCTGNCGGCAGCCGCAGCGGCGCTCCCGGGGCAGAGGCGGCCGCGGTGCCCCCCGGGCTCGGGCCCGCACCGACTGGGCTCCCAGGCCGGCACCATGGCGGAGGCCGCGGGGGAGCTCCCTCAGGGCAGCAGGAACGGCGGGGAGCCCCCGCACGCCGCCGGCCGGAGCCCTTGCTGATGGCCGGTGCCTGGAGGATGGGGCCCTGGGCCGTCCCGTGGATGATGCTCTGTCTGCTCTGCCTCCCGCCCTGTGCCAGGGCCCAGACGAAGATCCCGCTGGAGACGTGAGTGTTTGTGTGTGCCGCGGGCGGTGCCGAGGGCACGGACAGGAGGGTGGGAATTGCCTCCCCGGCAGTGGCAGGCACGGGGGGACAGGCTCCTCCGGAGGGGCACATGGCTCCAGGGGCTGGCACTTCCCTACCTTGGCTCCTGGCAGAGGACACAGACGTGGGAGCTACCAATTCTGTGTCCAGGTCTAGACTAGGATGCAGTGCCTCTTCCTCCCCACTCCTCAAGCGTAGCAGTGATACTCATCTCCTTTAGTTAAGTATTTTGACATCTATTAATGCCCTGCTTAATGCACTGGGCAGCAGAAGGCAAAACCAGTTTAAAGACACGTTCATAAAACCTCACTGCTGCTGCTGCAACTTGCAGAGATCCCACCATGGAGGCAGACGGGAGTGGCCCCAGTTTGGCAGCTCCCAGTTGAGCAGAGTGGTTTCAGTAGGCGCTGCTGGGTTTCAGGATGCCAGGAACATCCCAGGGATGCACAGCACTGGCCGGGTTCTGGCTGTCGAAGGTGCACACAGGGTGTTCTGAGTGATGATACACCTCTTTGTGCAGAGCAAGGTTTGCAGCTCTGAAGCTCTGATCCCTTCCATTGGTGCGGATCAGTGCTGGCTGAAAAGGCCTGGGTAATGCACACAGCCGTGTTTATTCACGTGTGTGCTGTCAGAGGATGTTACTGAGAGGAGGCTGATTAGAGGAAAGAGCCCTCAGCACTTCTTGCTTGTGCTGGCTCCACCTCTCTACAAAAGGCTCAATGGCCCTTCCCAGAGCTCTGGAGCCAAGGAATGAGGAGCTGAGCTGCAATACAAAGCACACCCAGCCGTGGTTTGTGCATGCACTTCCCATGCAGGGACTCTCGATGCATCTTTTGGGGTGTGCGTTTGCAGTGCTCCAAGGCCTGCGAGTGTCGGTGTGAGGAGGCTCCTCCAGCGCCGTCGCTGCCAGAAATCTCCCCGCCAGCAACGCAGCCCTGGCAGCCCCCCAGGAACCCAAGAGCTCTCAGCAACCCCAGTTTATAAAAACTTCACCTTGTTAAGCTGATTTGGACAAGTTAAATCCTTTAAGGATTAGAAATGTCAGTGCCGCCGTTGGTAAAAGCTGTTGTGGGGCAGCTTCTGGGGTGCTGGGATAGGGTTGTGGGTGCAGGACAGCAACTTGGTCTGGAGAGGAGACATCACTGCCAGCCAGTTTGAGAAGGAGACATCTATAAAATCAACTCAAGTCAGCTTAAGCACTTTCCTGCGTTTGGGGAAATGCTTTTTATTCCAAAATTGCCAATAAGGCCCTTACAGATGTGCCACCAATACAGCCCATCTGCCCAGGAGCTGCGCTGACATTAGCCAGGAGGGTCTCAGGAAACTTTGCTACCAATTCTATTCTTGCACTATCAAGCCCTTTCCCAGCAAAAGTGCTTCTGATTTGGGTTTCACAGAAAGGACACAGAGGTTACACAAGATAAAATCCAACTTCTGCCAACTTCAAACCATGCAAATCAACTTTCCATGTCCAGGATAAATACCACATAGGAATACCTTTTGGCTTTGAAGCCTGTGGCATTTAGAAGCCAGCATGTCCTTTCTGCTGTTCTTGCCACTGAATACAAGAGCAGGGATTAGAGGCAGACAATCTCTGGCCAGAACGTTTTCTGATGTGTTTCGTTATAATGTGATAGCCCTTTACTACTGAAAAAAAGAGAGTTACGTCACTTTGCACAATTTGGAACTTATTCCTGTACAAGAATGAAGAATAAACAATAGAAAAAGAGCTTTTCTCCTGTGGTACTAAAACCAGACCAATGGCTGAATTAATCCCTGGTGTTTCAAATCCCCTCATGAATTTAACCAAAACACAAAAGTCGCCCTTTTGAAATGAAATTTTAGTAGAGAAATACTTTGGCCAGAGGCCCAGAGGGAGTAAGTCAGCAGAAAATGGCTCTGTTTCATGGGTTACACGGGGACATTTTGGGGACACAAAAGCAGAGTCCTTCAAGCAGCAGCTGGGTTCAGTCAGGGTGAGGTGACACAAGGCTCAGTCGGGCTGTGCTGCTCCCCAAGCCGTGTCTGGCTTTGCTGCACCGTGCTTGGATCACTGCCAGCTGATTCCAGACCTCACTCCTCTCTGACTCCAGCAGTGCAAAAATCTGCTCAGTCAGTTCCTAGTGGTGCTTCTGGAGTGCAAGTTTAGCACACAAACTACCTCTTCTTTCCCACTGGACACAGCCCTGCTCATCCTCTGGCCACGGCATGGGCAGGAGGAGTGGTGAGGAGCTGGGGCTGGCTTCTTCTTGGGGTAATGGAAGCACTGGGAAATGCTGGTGGGAGAGGCAAAGATCAACCTGGTGTGGCCTCTTTAGGCTGCTCCTGTTGCCTTTGTACACCTGCTCCTGAGCTGGACAGAGCCAGAGACCATGAAAGAAATTTCTCTGCAGCCTGATGAATTTCAGACTGACCTTTTCTCTCGCTTGTTTATGAAAAAAAATTAAGGGAACCTATTTAAGTTCAGCAGGCTGCTCTTAATTTCCCAGTATTCTAAGGTTGCTCATTTCCCTGGCAAATAATTATCTTTTAAATATGTAAATACCAGTATATTTCTGCCTCTTCACTTTCCTACTTTGCAACTTCCATGAAATGCCACCAGATGTTTTTAATGACACAAACTTTAGCCCTGTAACACAGGGATTTGAGACCTTTGAGCCCTCTCATTCCTCTGTGCACCTTAACTTTCCAACCATTCCTCCAGAGCTGGCAGTCTCTGGCCCTCTCTTTGGTCTCCTTGTCTTTGTGCCTTGTTCTTCCTCTGCTTTGAGACCAGAAGCAATACCAGTCCCTGAGCCAGAGCAGACATCCCAAAACTATACAAACCCCCTTTTTATTCAAGTTCTGCAGTTACTGGAAGTTTCAAGAATTTCCAAGAAGTTGCTCAACTGCACCCACTAATCAGAAATTAACACCACAGACTCTTCCACCCTGCTGAGTTGAAGGATGTTGAGAGCTGGAAAGAGTAGGGGCACACTACACATATGACACAAAACAGAGGTGGGGGGAGGGAAATGGGGTAAAAATAAACATCCCTGCTGAAATTAACTATCCCTTCATGTTTAGGTTCTCTTTTTCTGCAGTAAAAGGCAAGGAGACTGGAGAATACTAGTTAAATTCAGCACAAAACATCTTGTACATAAAACTTACAAAGCCAGTAGCAGCAGATGGGCATCAATTTAAATGTTGATCCAGAGATCCACATATCTAAGGGAATGATTAGTCACTACTACAACAAACAGGAAAGCATCCCATGGGATCCCTGTTTCTCGTTTCCTCTTTTATTCCAGGCTTGCTAGAATAACTCTGATATAGCCCAATAAATCCTGGTCTCCTAGAAAATATATGTATGCTTTTTTCTCTAAGGATGAAATGGTGAGATAAAAGCTCTGGCTCTCAAAATAAGATGCAGAGCACAATGAAAAAAAAAAAATTGACTTCAGCTGGTGCTAGTTCACACTGAGTGGTTAAATATGAATGCCTCATTGCCAATTAAGGATTGATTTAAAAAGGCACCCACTCTCATGCTTTTTTTACAGCAGTGGAGAGAGGGACAGAGCTGAAGCTTTGTGTTTGCTCCAGCTCATCCCCTATATGTTTAAAAAAGCCTGTGTGTTCCTGTGTGCAAGAGGGAAGTCGAAGCAGGCTTTCCTAGGTTGAAGTGAGCTCTTGTGATTATTCCACCATTGCTGTGCTGGCTTTTCTCCCGAGCTCATCTCTGGTTGGTGTGTTATTTGTGGTGCAATGCACTGGGAAATCAGGCCCTGAGGTTTAAGCCTGCCTGGCACTCAAAGAACTCCCCTGGAAGCTGTAGGTAAGACTCTGCACATCATAAATAAGTGGTGTATTTTGGTAAGTGGAGAAGACCACTCATTGCATTAAATAAATCTGTCTCAAGTGAATCCTTGTTGAGGGAGCTGCATGGAGGTGGGGCTGCCTAGCATGGCTCGTGTAAGTGCTGATTAAGTGCTCTGTCAGTTTTGGGAGCCATCTATTTCAATTTGGATGGCTCAGTGTTCAGGCTGCTCCTCAACATCTGAATATTCTCCATGTGGAATGGCTGCCATCCATTATTTCCAGGATGGCACAAGTTGGGGGTGCTTTACAGTGACAATGTGCACAATCTGCTGTGCATTATCAAGCAGCAGCACCACCAGTGAGAGCAGAGAATTTGTCTGGCTCTTCAGTCTCTGGCCTGCTCTGCTGGAGGAGCTGAATCCAAGGGGTGAATCATGACACCTTCTCTAAATCCTGACACTTATTTCTCTTCAGCAGATTTGGCACTGGGTGTCTAGCCCTTCACCCCAGGGCCTGTCAAGAGAGACAAATAGGTGTCAGCAGAAAGCAATTTATTTCACTTTGCTAGCAACAGAAGGAGCTCAGATGCTATCTAAGATGAAATTTCCACATCCAGAGTTAGGTGGGACAAATTCAAGGCCAAGCACAGTGACTGAGACCAGCAGAACTCAGTGTTTCTCCCTGCTCACCAGTCTCCTGGGTAGAATGTCCAAGAGCATTGTCTCCTGCCTTGCTGCTTGTCTGGCTGGAGTCTGGTGACAAAACATTGCCACTGTTGGAGAGTGGCTTAGAGAAATACAGGGCTTTGTACTCAGGATGATGGAGCTTTACCTGCCTGAAGTAACCAGCTCTCCAGACTTGGAATTATTAACACTGATTTTCCTTCTTTTGGCCCTTTTTTTAGGGTGAAGTCCTGGGCAGATGCCTTTGGTGGGGAGCTGTATTCCATTGTGACTAAGTATTCAGGCTCTCTCCTGTTGCAGAAGGTAGGCAAAATCTGTGAGGGTTCCCTTTGCTTCCTGTCACCTCCCTGTGTGCCTCCCAAGGTTTCCCCCAGGGTGGAGGAAAGAATCAGGCACTGGTGTGCAGCTGTCTTTTAAACCATGGAGCTCCATATCCCTAAGCCCAGAGTGATGCCCTGTGGCCATTCTCCATGAACTGGAGAGGGAGATCCATTCAGTGCCTTCCCTGCTTTCATCAGCCACTGCTGAGCACCACCTTAATTGTACCACTTTTTGCTAAAAATGCTTTTTAACAGCACTCCTCATGTTTCCCCTCTGATGATCGCTTCCTGCTCTCCCATGCTGACCCTTAATTCCTCCTTTCCCAAGTCTCTCTGCTACTCATCACTCACCTGCTCATTGTCACCCCATCATCCCCTCCTGCATCTCTCCAGCTGACACTAATTTTTTTTTTGCTTTCTCATCTGTATTCAGCCAGTTGTTTATCAATTCTTTGCATTTTGCCCTTAAGACTCTGCTTCAGGCTGGTGTCCTGGAAGCCAGAGGGGCAGAGCTTTGCTTGGCCTGTTCACCAAAGAGGCACTGTTGCAGTAAACTCTCTACTGCATTCAAGGGTGTAGCTCCAGGGGCTTTAAACAAATGGTCCCTTTTGCAGCTGTAGAGAAGCTTCCTTAAGTCAGTGTTGAATGGCTGCTCCTCTTTCAGACCTGGGGATCTCTGCCCTGCACCTCCCAAGTGCTGCTCTGGGGGACTGGTGGCTGCTGACTGCATCCAGAGGAATGCACGCTCCACTTTGTGGCCATCCAGTTCTTTTTTCCTTACTCTTTCTCTGATTCTCTGACACAAGCCATGAGTTGCCCCTTACACCTTTTAGGTGTCTGACTTCTGTCTTCATATTAGCAATTTTACCCACATCCCAGGATGTGGGAAAACACAGGATTTGGGTATCACATTCCTTGCCTTGCTGCTAAGCCCTGTTTCCCTGTCCCCAGAGTGCTGCTTTTTGCCTGGAGTAAGGGATCATATCCTGCAGCACTAACTTTCCTAGGTTTGACCAGGAAAGGCTTTCAGCATCTGTCGCCAAGGTCTGTGCTGATCATCACCTTTCCTTGGGAGGAAAGAGTCACCCTGAAATAAAAAGCTGTCAGCCCTGAGAAAAGTACTTGCACTAACTGTGAGGCAGCTGCAGCAGGGTGTGGATGCAGGCAAAAGTTGGGCTTTTAGCAGTTTTGATGATACTTCTGCATTGCCTGTTGTCCCCTGGGGTCCCCAAGCCATAGCTCCCAGAGGCAAAGGAGACAGTGTCTGTGACTCAGAAGGAAAATGTCATTTTGAGCAGGGGGTACAGATGAGCTTGATCCAGCCTTGATCTGTAAACACTCCTGCAAAGAATCATCTCCTAAATTCATGTGGTGTTGTGTTCTGCCCTAACTTAACTTGAGCAGTTTAAGCAGCTCAAGTTTATCTTTCAACCCCACTTCTTGAGCTTTTCCATCTCCTGTTGTTTCCCTGGGAAATAAGGAAATAGGAGAGAAGCAGCCAGCACTCACTTCAGTCCTCCTCTCAGCCTCCTTTTCTTTAGGTAGGAATTCCTCACAATTCATCTCAAAGCAGGGACCATCCCAAGAGGGCTCCCACTGCATCCCTGGCACCTCCAGCACTACAAGTGGATGCAGACAGATCTTTTACTAATAAAGATGATTGTCGTGCACCCTGTCAGATCCCAAATAACTTTATGCAGATCATCTCATTGGCAGAGATTGTTGGGTCTAGGGAGCCAAACACACCAAAGTCTAGAAATTAAACACCTGGGTTTACCTGCTCCCCAGGCACCTTTCTCTTTTTTGGGCTATTACCTGTTTTTCACATCAAATATTTCCCTGCATGAGTGGTTGTGCCCAGACCAGCAGAAGGGTGGGGAGTGCAGTGCAGAGGTTCAGGTGATTCTTTTCTCAGTGCTTGTCTAAGTCAACAGGCATTTTGTCTCTGAGGAAATAGGTGCTGTTATCTCAGTTTGTATCTTATTTCATGTCTCCCTTGTGCCCAATAGTCTTGAAGTAACCAGCTTATTGTTGATGTGAGAGTCATAATTTTTCAGTTACTGAATGCTTTTCATGTAAACCTTGTCTTTAATACTTGGCATAAACTTTTTGTGGTTTTTTTGTTTGGACTTTTTGTTTGCTTCTTCCAGAAGAACCCTAAAATCATGTTGCAAACTCGAGTAGTTGACTTCCTGCCAGGCTGTATCATTCCCAGAGACCTGGTGAGCTAACAGACATCCCTTGAATCCCCAAGGGCAGGCTTTTACCCTGCATCACAGCTTTGCCCTACCGTTATTAGAAAGCCCAAAAAACATGCAAAGAACAGACAAACTTGAGAAGTTCAGTCAAGACATTTTCCTGGGTGCAGATGAAAGGAATGTCTTTCACACTCTTAATTTAGTTCCACTAGCAGTGAGTAATGCAGCACTGTGTATTTCAATAGGCTGAATTTTATGGAGGTGGGAACAAGAATATATACTTGGTGACATATCTCTGTTCACAGATAAAACTTAGGATACTGAATTCTGGATATTCTACTTTTAAATCACCACCCCCGTCACGGCAGAAGGGGAATCTTAATGAATTGCTCCTGCTGTTTTAAGCGAATGCTAAGTGCTAGATGAATAAGAAAAGGTTTTCTGTTAGAGCTGAGCTAACTTTTTGGCCTCTTTTCAAACATCAGATCCTTTCAGCCTGACTCCTGTTCTGTAACTTAAAATGATCTGATAGTCTGAACCCCAAGCACAGGTTGTACAGAATGATCCTGGCCAACTGCATGCACCTGATCTGACTTCCAGCCATGGTGTCTGGTGACAGCATTGAAGTCACAACTCTGTTGCCCACCTTTAGAAAATCTTGGATGAACAATAGGCAGAAATTTCCATGGCAGGAATACAGGTAGTGGTTTGCTGGTTTATTTGTAGGAAGGAAGCTCAAATAGGATTTGAGCTCAAACCTGGTGTATTCCTTAGCAAACTGGAACTCTGCAGAAAGTTGGGGTTTTTTTGTGTTGGGGGTTGGGGTTTTTTCCTTCCCATCTCTGGCTGGATCTCAGGGCTGAGACGTGCATGCCATTAACAGACTGCTTTTGATTTCTCATTATTACTTTGACCCCAGTAACATCTACTTGTGAGTATGTCAAAAGCACATTAAAAAAAATTAACAGAGAGGAGGGAAAGCCCTATTGCTTTTAACTGAGGCTGTGGTACAAGGTAACTGGTGGCAGGTCACTTTGTGAAGCGCCTGCTTGCCCGTGCTGGTGTGTCCCCCCCTTGATGAGCTTTCCCAGGAGAGATTACCCTGCTCCCCCCAGCAGGGCCTGATTAAAGCCCAGCCTGGCAGAGATCACTTCTCTCCTGGCAGAGCTGTGACATGGAGCTGAAGGGACAGACACCAGCTGGGTGTGTGCTGCGGTCTCTCACCAGCCAGGGACCACGGTCGGGGGTTGTGGCTGCACATTTCTCTTCTGGCAGTGTGGTTACCCCAACCTTCCTGCTCAATCCCTCCTCCTCCTGCTTCCCTTGCCTGTCCCAGCGCCCCAGCAGAGGGGGTGGGAGGCCTGGCATTTTTAATCCAGTAAAACCCTTGCTGTTAATCATGCCAGACAGAGCGAGCAGCCTCCCTGCCATGCCTGCTGTGGGCTGGATGCTGCTGCTATTTCTGTCTGACCTCCTCAGCCTGCCCCATCCTCCAGGCATTTCTTCCTCTGCCTGTGCCCAGCTGCCCTCCTGGATGGTCAGGGAGCTTCTTGAACAAAAGGGACTCCACGGGCTCACCCTAAAGACATGCAAAGTCCTTTCCCTGCTGCTTCCCTCTAATTCAGAAGTGTCACTAGAGCCCCTGCCATCTCCTTGCCCTTTTTCACCACCTCGTTTTTTTCCCAGCACAAGAAGCCCAGCCCTGGCTGAGGTTGCTGCTGTGATGCTAACACAACGTGATGATGGAGGGGGACTGTACACACTGCAGACAAAACTGATGATGAGGGACCAGGGAATTGCAATTGGTTGCCTTTGTGTTTCCAGATTGCTCAGGAGATAAGGCTCTGTCTTTTCTGAAATAAGTTAATTGTCCTCTGTCCTTTCACAGGTTTCATTAATCTTTATTTCTGGCTATCTCTGTTAGCTCTGGGATTTTTTGGAAAGGAGAAATAAAGACCATTTTAACCAGTCTTAAAAGAGCAGATCTAAGGAGGCAGATTATGCTTACACAGTTTAGATGTACTCTTGGGTTTTTTTAATTCCTAGGTTATATGAAATGTGGTGAGAATAAACTGGTTATCTCTAAAACTGTCAGATCTAGATCCTCCTCATTACAGAACCTTTCCCCATGGAGGCAGCACCAAGTAGCCATGTTCATAATTCCTAGGTTTTGGGAATTGCCTCTGTGGTGCTCTTGGCCTAAATTATGCTCCTGGATGCCCAATAAGTAGTGTCATACCTGTCTATCTCAGCTTTCCTGGGCAGTCTCCTCTGAAAGCACTGAGCAGACCCTTCTTGCTGGAGACCTGGCAAGTTCCCTTGCAGATGGGGTGGCTCTGGGGCAGGACAGCCCCTGCACTGCCAGGACATCTCCCCACCAGTGCCCCAGAGCACACAAGACATAGGAGGAGCTGCAATGACAGCACATAGTTCCATTCCCTTGCTCTTCCCTCTGCCTTAAATGAGCTGGAGGTGTGTGATGTGTATAAAGCTGTTGTGGATGTCATCACAGTGCACAGTTTGGGTTTTTAAAAGTTGGCCTTCTGCTTCTCTCTAATTTGTAGGCACTAATAGCTTCAGGTGCATTGCTCTTTCAACAGTCACAAGCCCACAGTTGGATCAGTTGTTTTTACTTGGTCAAAGTGCTTTGAATTATGGCCACTGATATCTGCACATCCTGAATTTTGGGGTGGAAAAGGGGGAAATGCAAAGATGGAAGGTGATAAAATCAGAGCAGTTGTTTCAACACAAAGACAATACCCAGCTAGCAATGACAGATTCATCCCTCTCCTTAAGAACCTCCTGCTCAGCAGGATTTTCTTCCTTTCTTTGGGTAGAAGTACAAAGATGTGGAGCCAACCCTGAAAATCAAGGAAGTGGATGGCTTGGAGCTGGTGAAGAAGTTCTCGGAGCAGATGGAGAGCATGCTCCGCAGGAAGGTGGAAGCTGTTGAGGTATGACCACTGCCTTTGGGGCTTTGGGAGGGAATTTGTGTCCTGGCAGCCCTGGAGCAGCAGGCACAGGCCTCCTGCCTGCACCAGGAGTGTGTGGGTGAGGGGTTGTGTGAGGACTTCCCTGCCCAAGCAAGAGCCTGCTGGTGCAGCTGGCTGCTCACGCTGAGCTTTAAGCAGACACTGGTGGGAGGATGTGGGCGTTCAGACAAGGGGATGCTGGCTTCTCCCTCTGGTCAAATTAGAAAATAAGACAAAAACAAAGTCTAGGAATAAATATGAGGGAACGAGCACTCTTTTAGGAGACAAGCTGTTTAAAAAGTGGGGGAAAGAAAACCTCTCAAAAGTGAAAAATCCAGTTCATCCTTCCATAATGCACTCTGGCTGCTGAAGACTAGGGGCTTGTTTCAGCTGTGTGTGTGGCTCAAGGGGAATTTCTGCACCTCCTGAGCACAGGCTGCAAGGAAGGTGCTTGGATTTCCAGCTGTGTACATGGGGAAGTGTGGAGGAGGTGGCAAGGGGTCTGTAGCTGTTGCAGTGAGGGAGATCAGAGCAGGTAATCGTTCTGGCCCCCCTTGCTTCCTGCATCTAAGGATTTATCATATTCCTGTGTATTTACCTACTATGAAAAGCATATTTCTGTAGTCACAGAGCCTTGACTGTTTAAGGCTTCTAATGTGGAAAAGTCATCCAGAAACACATCATTTGAATCTCCAAGTGAAATGTGGGCATATTTAGTCCCAGAGCTTTGGCCAACAACATTAAATTCTTAGCCAGACTTCTCCAGTGTTTGGATTGCCTTATCCTTTGTGAAGGAGCAAAACGTAGTTTTGCTGAGGCTGTTGCTGATTGTGCAACCTTGAAAACATGTACGTGCTTAGTTGGATCCCTTCCCAGTCTGTACCAATTCAGAATTAGTGCCCTGAAGCATCATACTGGAGAAAACTGGCTGATTTTATTGCCTTCCATAAATGGTAAGAGCTTATAAATGGCCACAGCATCGTTGAGCCCTTTACAAAATCCAGTCATGGTCTTTGTCTCAGTAACAATACCAGACTGAGACTCCCAAAAGGCCTTTTCCTTTGATGAGATACTGACATCAAGCTGGGGCTGAAATGCCTTTCCCATGGCTTTTTGGAAGGATTCATGGAAAATGAAATGAAATCTGTCTGTTGTTTCTCTAAATGGACCTGTTTCTGTTTGTATATGTCCTGTGATATCTAAAATTGCTCTGGGGTTTAGCAGGGACTCTGGAGTAAGTAGGTGTGAATACATTTGGCAATAAATAGCTGCAGATAATGTACCTTCCAAGCTGTAAAATTGTAGCACAGAATGACTGGTCAGCAGGGAAAGAGGGAAGTTTCATAACCCCAGATGTAGTTGTGGTAAAGGAGGTAATAGTTGATACAGCTGGAAGAACTTCTGGGGGGCTTTGCCACAGCCCCCACTCACCTTCCTTTCTGTGTGCTTGCTTTAGAGGCTGGTGGAAGCAGCAGAAGATGCAGATCTGAACCATGAGTACAACTCCTCTCTGGAGGTGAGTTTGTCCTGGTCAGTGACAAACGTGGCACCCATCCTCAGGGCAGCCAAAGAATGGGCACAGCCAGGAGCCCACCCCCTGCAGGATCCTGGGCTTGGGAATTGCCTTGTCTGCAGGACACTCAGAGACTGCTGCAAATAAGAGACATCCTTGGCAGATCCCAAACCTAGGATCACCAAAAAGATTTGTCCCTATGGCTCTGGGAGGGGAAGGATTTGGGAAGATATAGGGCTGCGTGATATTATTGGCATTACTTTTACTGCACGGCCAACACTGTCATTATGTGATGTTTTAGTGCAAATTAGCTGGCACTTTGTGGGTTACTTGACTGGAAAATGAGCTAAAAATTGAGTGTGAATGAACAATGAGGAGGATGCTGTTACAAATATCCACAGCAAACGTTAATCCAGATGAACTGAGTTTCTCACCATCTTTCTTAACAGCTCCCATCATCTTTTACCAGACAGGCACCCACTCATCAGGACTTCCCTTAAGGTGAAAGTTTGGTGCTGTCCAAGCAATTTGGATAATTGGCTTTCTGTTAATAACTGTTTGTTGTGGCCAAGCTGTGGGATTATTGCTGATGAGGGGAGCTGGAATGAAAAGGCTGTGGTAGGAAATTCTCTATCCACAGTACAAGCACAGACAGCTCAGCAGAAGGACAGGCTACCCCTGCAAGTACATACCTCAGTGCTGGGAAAGATGAAAACACTCCTTGAAATCAAGCTAGTTACTAATTTCATCTCACTTTTTATTTTTCCCTTTTTTAAAGAGTCCCATTAGCCATGTTAGTTGGGTCAACTGCATTCACAGTAAGGGGCATGGGTGAGTTGAGGTACATGACTCTGTATTTGTACACTCCATTTGCACCCTCTGAGTGCTGCCAGTGCTTGAACACTAATCCTTACATAACCTCTGGCTCAGATAAAGTCAGCAAAAGCATCTTAAAAGCATAGGTTATCCAAGGACAAAGAATGCCCTGGATGTACTGAAGTGACTGTAGATGGTAAATCCCCAGTGACCTTCACGGGTTGGGGGGGACACTGCATTGTCTTTGAGCACCTTCTGCTTGATCCTTTGCTCTCAATGAGTGCCTCCTACTTGGAGTGCCAGAATGAGGGGATAATCCCAGGTGGATGTCCAGCAGTGAACTCAGTAAGGGACAGCTGCAGAGACAGGCCAGGTGAGGTCAGCACTGGTGTGTCCTGTGGTAAACTTGGGAGCCAGACCCTGTAAGACACTTCACCTTTCCAGCTAATCCCCTAAATACATCTGAGGGGCCACAGGAGGCTGCCACCCTGCCCTGTGCTCTTAAGTGGCTCGTAAGCAATGCTCCTGGAATTGACAGTGCTTTGGGTCATAGGGGCATATGACAACAACAAACTGGCCAGAAACCATCATTTGGCCAGCTTGACACTTCCAGTTGGTAATAGCTTGTTTGTGGCTCATTTTGATCCTCTTTGAAGCCCTGATTCTCCATATGTCCCCTCTTTGTTTTAAAGAGTGTTTTTCCCTGCCCCTGGCAGTGCTGGTAATAGTCTGTGCTATTCTCTCTTTGTCTTCTCTTTTCCATTGTCTCCATCAACAGTTTGATTACTACAACTCTCTCCTGATTAATGATAAGGATGAAAATGACAATTATGTGGAGCTTGGGGATGAATTCATTCTGGAGCCAAATGAGCATTTCAATAACCTTCTGGTGAACACAACCTACAGTGATATCCAGCTGCCCACCAATGTCTACAACAAAGGTAATGGCCTCTACCTTCTCACTGCTGGTAGGTTGGTGTGGAAATTATCAGCAGCAATACTGGAAACAAGGATGGGAATAGAAAAAATAATAACTGACAGAGGAAAAAAAAAAAAAAGCAGGGTTGGAAAGGTGCTGTCCTAAGGGACAGTCATGTCTGTGCTGTCACTGTGACAGGGCTTAGGTACAATCTGCTCTTGGAAAACCTCTTGTGGTGGACAGGCCTCCATCTCAGGCAGGCAGTGTGTTTCCTACAGCTTCTCTACCCAGCCAAAGGCGCTGTGAGACAAACAGAGATGAGACTTTATTGGCAGTTGTCACTCTGGATGAAGGTTTGGCTCTATCACGGCCTTTAGTTGTCAAAAATCTCACTGGTGACTGTGCTCACAACTGCTGTTTTTTAGAGACACAATAGAGAGAGTTCTATTTCTCCCATGATTTCAAATCAGTTCCATCTGCTCTGACAGCCCCAGACCCTAAAATCTTGCTCACAGCAGTGACCAGCAGAGCTGGCTGTGGGTAGGTACAGCAGAACTGCACAAAGGAGGCTCCTGCCCTCTGCTCAGTGTGGAGGGAGGTGGTCAAGCAGCAGAGGCACTGCCCAGCCAGCTGATTTCTTGCCCTACACCTCACCTTCTTGCCCTACACCTCACCATGAAGCAAGCAGCTCCTCTGGCTGTGGCTGCAGGATGAGCAGGAGATGGAGGAGGAGTGCTGCTTCCATGCCCACAGCTCCTCCAGGGAGCAGTGTCCCACAGTGCTCACTCCCCCTCTTGCACACAGCAGCAAGCCTGGCTCTCCACAGCATTTCTGGCTCTACCTTCCTGCAGGACTTACTCTGGCCTCATCCCTGGGGAGTCACAATTCAGTTTTTGCCTCGTTTTGACCAAAACTGCTTTTAACAAAGTGACTAAACAGGAAGTGGTAGGTGAAAGCCCCACCCTTTTCGACACTAATACAGTTAATCCTACAATGACCAGTTTCTCATGATTCACTGTTTCTACTGCTGCTGTTCTCTTTGGTCTCCTGAGGCAGTGAGTCAGCACAGACACCAAATATACACTCCTCCAAGGAGTTCTTGGAATCTGCAGCTTCCTGTTGGTTCTGTTATAGACAGGTAATGCGGTGGTTGGCTCTCACAATTAAGGGATGAATATTATGTGTATGTGTCTTGGTTTGAAAAGACAGGTGTCTGCTAAGGAAGGCAGGTGCCTCCCCTGAAATGGAAAATGTAGACCCCCTCACTCCAAATTATGATGATTTTGAAATTAAAAGGCTCTTAGGCAAAGATATGGGAATAGGAATTACAGTTCTTTACTAGGAAAACTTAAAAAAACCAAATGTAATAGTACAAACGAACAAAAAAACCACTGACAGAGTCAGAATATGACCTGACACCCTGTGGGTCAGGGTGGTGGCAGCAGTCCCATTCCATGGTGGCTGCAGCCCTCCTGCAGTGCCAGGTGTGGTTCTGCTGGAGCAGGGATCCTGGACAAGGGGGGAGTTTTCCTCTGAAGCTCCAGGGGTGCCGTAGATGGGCCTGCTCTTCCTCTGGGAATGCAGTGGGAAAAGGCTGCTGTGGTGTTCCAAATCTCTGATTATCCAGGTAGGAATGCTTGGCTCCTCCCCCTGAGTGGAGCATCTCCCAGTGGGATGATGGAATTTTATCAGCCATGCAGGGACACTCACTGGCCATGAACAGAAGAGATCTCCTGGAGGGAGGATGGGTCATGGAAGTGATAAAGAAAAACTGCCCAGTGAACAGAAGATAACTGCCCCACCTCTAACAGATAGGTTGGAAATAGGGGTGTTCTAAGACAGTATGATAAGAGAAGTTTTATTGATGTATGGTTATGCTGTTGTGATAAGCTCTCCCCATAGTCCCCTTTCCCCTCCTCCTTGTATTGTTGTCACTGGATCACCTTGGGAGCCAGGGCATTTGGGAGGAGGGCAGGCTTGTTACTAGGAGGCGTGGCATGGCAACACCCCACCTCCAAGCAAGTTGCAAGAAAGTGATCTTGTCAGGAAAATAAATCCACAAACATCAGAGATTTGTGTCCAAAAAGGAGACAGAGGAGTCCTTTTACTTTATTTGAATAGAGAGAGGTCATGGGGCATTCCCCTGGGATCTCTCAAATTTTTGGAGGATGCAGCCTCCTTTTTATCCCAGTTTCCCAGCCATGTTTCCCTTCTCTCTTTCCCCATTGGCTGAGGTACTTGAGAGGTACAGACTTCCCCCAACACCTGATACCAAAGATTTCCCTCTAATGTATAACCCTCCCTTTTCATTTTTAATTCTTATGGAATTCAGGGTCTTTCCCCGTTGTTTCTTTCATCTTTCAATATCCAGTTTCATTTATCAGCAAACCTACAGTTTATTTGTAAAGGCAAATATCTTTTTCCATTCATCAGTCAGTGGAACCTTTCCCACTGTTTCTTTTATCTCTCAGTGCTGGTTTTATCTACCAGCAGACCCACAGTTTGTTTGTAAAGACAAATCCATCATTCCTCTCAATCCCCACCAATGGAAAAGAAGCGTTGACTGATGGACTTTGGTTTGGGCCAGGGTTACCTGATGCAACACCAAAGGTATAAAAGGTGGAGGAGCCATTTTGTGGGTGAGCAGGGGGTGGTTTAGTTCCAGGCTCCCAGCGCTGTGAATTTTTACTTATTCAGTCTTTTGTTGTATTTTGTTAAGGTTTAATAAACCTTTGACATGCTAAAAGGGAGCATTTTTTCTCACTATTCTGAGGAGATGGGGGCATGGTAGGACAGCCCAGGCTTTGTCAAGGAAAGAGCAGGCAAAGAAGAAAAGAAAGATTCAATGAGGAAAAGAAGAGAGAGAGTGCAACTGTGTAAATCCTAGGGCTCCTCTGTCTTAGGTAATTACACCTGGCATAAATTTAGACAGTCCTTGTAGAAAGGCTGTCAGTGATGCATCAGCCTACTGCTTCTCAAGAGCCACACATCCCCTGTCAGGCAGCAGCTGAGCACTGCCTGTAGGCTGTGCCAGCTGTGCTCAGCACTGTGATGGCCTCCCTGGGTCTCTGAGAGCGTTATTCCAACCAGATGTAGGGCTCAAGGGCAGACAAGGCTGGAAAGAGAAATGGGGTCAATAGTGTCTGACCAAGCTGAGATCACCTGCAGGGGCCAGTGGTGGCCTGGCCTCCAGGATTCACTTGAATGGGCAGGGAACAGGATGCCTCAATGTAAAAGCTTTGGACAAGATTGCATTCCTCCTGAAGCTGCCTTTGTTCCCATCCCTCTCCTCCATCAGGGGTGGTGGATGTCCTTCCTTCTTTTACAGTTTTCTCCCCCACAGACCCTGCCATACTCAATGGAGTTTACATGTCAGAAGCCCTGAATCCTATTTTTGTAGACAACTTTGAAAGGGATCCCACACTGACCTGGCAGTACTTTGGCAGCTCCACTGGATTCTTCAGGCTGTACCCAGGTAAAAGAGTAGAGATTGGCTTTGCTCTTTCAGTGCCACACAATCTTGCAGGACAGGGCCTGTGCCATGGAAGAATCCAATCTGGGAAGTCTGGGGCCATCCCAGCCCCAGGAAGGGTAGGATTTTGCAGTGAGCAAAATGGACTGATAAGGCTGAAAGAATCATTCTGCATGCATAAACCCCTTTCTCCCATTAGAACCAGCCCCTCAGGCACACTCCTCATGCAACCCCAGAGGAGTCTGCTGGCAGGGGTCCTTCAAAAAGCTCTCAGAACACCATAGCAGGGCTCCCCTGTGGGTTTGAGTGGTGGCCAAAGCCTCTCTGAGGACACACATGGCAGATACAGCTGGCCAGGCTGACTGGTCACCCACTTGCCAGCTGTGAGTGCCACATTAGGTCACGGCACACAAGGCACTCCTGTGCTTGCTGGAGCCAATGAGATGCTCTGCAGCTGCAGCCTGCCTGGTGGCCACTTGGTCAGATGGCTGTGTGCCCTTGTTCTGTGACCTGGCACGTGCTGGGGAAGGTGAAAGCAGAGATGGCTGTGAACAAAGCCTGTAGCAGGGAATCTGAGATGCATCCCAGTCACTGCTGCTGCTTTTTTATGCTCTCAACCACCCTCTGGGAGAAAAACTGTTGTTGAGAACTACATCAAAGTGACAAAAAACTCAAAGTACAAGCAGTTGCTTTGCAGTTGAACAGACTATGCCTAGGTACATTTTTTTAAAGAGAAACTTAATAAACAGTTTACTCAGAACTGCCAAAGACCGAGCAGCTCTGCTTGTATTTCTGCAGAATGGCCACTGCTGTGTCTGGCCAGCCTTGTGTGCTGTGCTAGCCTCCCTGGGGTGGCCAGGTCTCAGCAGGGAACAGCAGCAGTGCAGGTGCCTGGGGAGCAGCAGCCTGCCTGCCTGTGTGTGCTGATTGCTCCTCTTGCTGCTCTCTTCAGGAATAAAGTGGTTACCAGATGAGAACGGAGTCATCTCCTTTGACTGCAGAAACCGTGGCTGGTAAGTTTTGGAGAGACTTGGCCCAAGCACCTTTCATCCTTCCTCCCTCCCTTTTCTCCAAGGTGACAGCTTGGTGAGCTGCTGATCAGTAATTAATGTCCTGTGGTGCTCCTGCAAGAGATGGGGGGCACATAAACAAAGGCAATAGCAGGTTGGGAAGCCCTGCCAGCAGCAGTTTTCCCTGTGGCATCTACCATGTGCCGCATGGAAATTACACTTCTGTGGCTGGGAGGTGGTGGGGATATTCAAGCTGTAGAACTGTGGTGTGTTTACTCAGTCTTCTCAGCATGGTTAAAGCAGACTTTAACAGCTGTCACTCTTGGGTGTATGTCTGCAGTAGGCTCAGCACTTCCCAGTGCAGGAAGTGAGGTGCTGGGGCCAGCCTGTTCCTGCTGGGCAGCTGTGGCCATGGTGCACGTGGTGCTGTGGCTGGCACGGTGACAGCAGCACTCCCAGCATTCCTCCTCCCTGGCTCTCACCCTGCTTCCTCATGCTCTTTGTTGTGCAGGTACATCCAAGCAGCCACTTCTCCCAAGGACATTGTCATCATTGTGGATGTCAGTGGCAGCATGAAGGGCCTGAGGATGACCATTGCCAAGCATACCATCGTCACCATTTTGGATACTCTGGGAGAAAACGACTTTGTCAACATCATTGCAGTATGTCTGCCTCCATTCCAGGGCTGAGCTGTCTCCTGGTGCCTCACACCCCCTCCTCCTTTTCCCTCAGCAAATCACAGTGACCTGCCTACAGCAGCACTTACACTGGATTGGGGAAGTTCCCCAAATGACCCTTGGGAAGGCAGCTTTGTGTGGTCAGCAGCCTGGCTGCCAGCTCATTTCATCTCTCCTCCACAGAGGATGTTGGCTGCATCTTTTTGCTTTCTTAGGGATATGACTGCAACAGATAACAAAGAGCTGCAGAGAGACACCTGAGCTAATAATTCACCCAGCTTGCCATAGCACTGAATTTGGGTCCAGCAGCAGCAGTGTAATCCTCAGGATGTTTCCAGGCTAGAAAACTACCACCATGTGCCTTTTTGTGCACCAGCATCCTTCAAGACTGCCTTTACAGTTCTGAGTCCATCAGCTGGGCTGCATGGAGCTTGGTCAGGAAGCTTCAGTGTTACTCTCTTCCTTTTTGAGCCCTGGCAGGGTGAGGATGAGCTGGTTACCCACAGAGAACCAGCACCAGTGACCACAGAAAGTAAAACTTCTTTCCATGACTCATAGCAAGACTGGTGCCATGTTAAAGGCTCCTTGCCTTCTAATTTTCAAAGCTAATTCAAACACCATCTCCTTCCCCAGGCTTCTTTCTATGATAGCTTGCCAGGGCACAGCCACTGAGATATAAATTCTGCTTTTTGTTGATAGCTTCTTATGTTAGCTAATTAGAAACTCCAGTGGCAACAATTCTGTCTTTATATGAGTGGACAGATGGAAGAGTGAACAGTGTTGGCAGAAAAATGGAGGGGAGTCATTAAGGAGTTTGAAATATCATCTGTTCTTCAAAAACAACCCCAGAAATACCATGTTTATATATATATATATATTCCTTTGCTGCACTCACACCAAGAATCTGCTGGCTCAGAGACATTATAGCCTGACCTAAGTTCCTGTTGATCAGCTGAGCATCAGTGGCCTCTTAGGAACTGCACTCTCCTGAACCTTGCAGGAAAAGGTTCACAGGGGCCTTACCAAGCTTTACCTCACATGTCACAGCCTAGAATCATCTACTCCCCTAATTATCCCAGTCCAGTGGATGTGTGCTAACCTGGTTTGTTATTGCTCAGCCATGCACCAGAGGCTTCAAAATTCAGGTTGCAAGGTTCAGCTGGTGGCTGGGGACTCACAAAGTCTCCAGAAGTGAAAACTGTGTGGAAAATGTGCCACAAGCAAGGCCAGGGATACAAGTTCATAAAGTGGGGATAAAAACTTCGTGGTGTGAGTGGGGAAAAAGAACCCCTAACTTTGTATGTGTAGATATGCTCAGCTAGACCTCAGTAAAACATTGTAATTAATGTGTTATTCAAACAAACAGAAGAGTCATCAAAATCCTAGTTTGCCATGATAACTATAAACAATTTTTAAGGGAATTGGGTATAAAATGGCATCATGTTCCATGCTGCTTTCTGAACATGCACCTAGGACATGAACCCATTTTGTGGATTTTCTCCCATGACAACCCCTTTCTTCTCGTTTTGTCTTTGCAGTACAATGATTATGTTCATTTTATTGAGCCCTGTTTTAAGGGTATCCTGGTTCAAGCAGACAGAGATAACAGAGAGGTGAGTACCAGGCCCCTCTCAGTGTAGCTCAGGTAGCTCCCTTCATGAAGGCAGAGCACGGGGTTGAGATGCTGTGAGGTGAAACTCCAGGGACAAGGAGCAGGGTTTGCATTTGAAAGCCAGCAGCAGTTCAGGGCTGTGTGCTGGCTCTGTGGCTCACCCTGAATTACCCCAAGCTGCTGTGACACGGGGTCAGCTGATGGGTGAGCAGCAGCCACAGCTTCCGAGTCCCCACTGCTGCACCACGAGCAGACCTAGCCCAGACTGCCTTATTAAAAACTGTGCAGAGGGCAAAAGCTCTCCATCTTAGACACCCCACATCCTCAGCCCTCAGAAATGAGAGTAATCAGTCCTTTCCTGGTGGGTATATTCTCAGCCTGGCCTGATCCTTCATCAAGGTGGATTGCCAGCAAGCCCTCTCTGAGGAGGGGTTTTGCTGCTCTGATCCAGGAGGGTTCAGCAGCCCTGAGGTGGCCAGCCTGTGCCCAGCTGCTCTACCACCCTCCTGGCTGACTGGTATTTTTAGCTTCTCTCCCTGTTGTTTCCCTTCTTTCAATTTTTTTTTAGTTTGTATTACTACATCCCTGTATGCCTTCAATGACCCCATTTCTTTCCCAGATTAGCCCTAGGCCACAGAGTATGACTACACAGGGTGATGCCTTTGCAGGGGTTCCCAAACATCCTAGACACTATCTTGCAGAGAGGGTTTAATTTAAGCAGATCAATGCTGCTTAAGCCATAGACAAGCATTAAAATTTTTCTTTTTCCCCATCCTGTTGCTTTCGGGTGCACAGGATGTTTTATTTTTCCTGAAGGAGCAGATAAAGGAAAGATTTCCAGTACTTTTGCCCCTTCCATGATCTTATGTGGATCCTCAGTGTTTCACAGTCCAGAGACAATCCTGAAGGTCACAGCCTTTTCTGGGCTACCCTTTCCTGCCCTGGTTAAAGGGAACACCCTGCCTGCAACTCATTCCTGGTTTTTTTCCTTCTCTTTTTGCCAGCACTTCAAGCAGCTGGTGGAGGAACTGCAGGCAAAAGGAGTGGGGACTGTGAGCAAGGCTTTGACAGAGTCTTTCAAAATCCTGAGAGAGGTAAGAGTTGGTGCTGGTGCTTGTGTGGGGCTTGAGTGTCCCTGCCCAGCCCTGCACTCCTCTCCCCCAGTGACAGCACATCCCTCAGGGTGCTGCAGTGGGGAGCAGGCAGGAGCTAATCTCATGGATCCCAAATTTGTCACAAGCAGTGTGCAGGGCTCACCCATCTTAGGGAAAGTGTTAGTTTGTGCATGATGTCCACAGCCAGCAGTCCCTGCCCAGGAAGGATCAGGAGCCAGCAAGGCTATGGCTTCATGAGATTTTTTTAATGAGCCCCACAACTGGGCATTGCCCAGGCACCTTTACAGATGGTGGCAATAGAATACAACTGATCAGCTGAGAGCCACAATTCTGGTTGCAAGTAATGTTATTAGTGAGCAGTGATGATAATGAAGACATGAAAGATTATTCTTCAGATTTATTTCAATGTCACTTTGCTGAGTATCAGTGCTTGGGGAAGAAATCACAGGTACAGGAGAATTAATCCCTCTGAAAAGAGCCATAAATGATTCGTTGCCTCATGTGAATAGGAAATTCAGTAGTCTGGAGGCAAACATACAATTTAATTCTGTTTCTTAAGGAATGGTAACAAGAAAAAGGACCAAGAGCCAGCTGAATACCCCCATCCCCTCATGGCACTGTCTGTAGTGGGGTTGTGGATCATAGGTTCATAGAAGGGCTTGGGTTGGAAGGGGCCTTAAAAGCTGAGACAAAATATGTCCTCCACTGAAACAGATGAAGCAAAAATACCTCCAGGGAGAGAGTGTTGCCAATGCACCCCAGTGGACTAATGTGACTCCACTGCAGTAATAGAGAAGAAACTCCTTGTTGGGTAAAGAATTTATTTCTTCTCTCTATTTAGCATTAAAAAATGCAGTCAACAATTTTAATAGTCATCACTTATCTTGATTCTTGTTGATTCTCTCTTGCTCAATGAGCTCTAAACAACTCTGAGATTGCTCTTGGACAGTGCAGTACCCAGTGGTGATAGAACCTTCTGCTGTTACTCACTCACAAGGTGAAGTACTGCTTCCCTCGTGCCTTTTGCTATCACCTTGGATCTGGGGAGAAGGCTCAGGCATTTGAGCACCTGCAGATGAGGAAAGGTGTCATGCTCTTCTGTGCCTAGGAAATGGCCATTCATAAAACATTATCTTTGTAACCAAAGAAATGTGTGAAACAGAGTGCCTTAATATCAGCAGCTGGAGCACCCCAGGCTCTGCAGGTACCACAGCTTAAGGCAAAAGGGTGCCCCTTGCCAAGTGTGATTTAAGGGCTCTCTGAAATCATCTCCTCAAGCTTCTTAGACCTGTGTCGGTAATAGAAGAGGAAAAGGGTTTTAGTCAGTGTGCCCTGAAACAAATCTGTGCAGTCACAGTCAGCAGAAGGGAGAACTTTTGTGGAATTGACCACCCCCTTTTCATCAGACAAAATTCTCCCTCTCAGCTGCTCCTCACAGGCTCTCCTGTTACTGCTCACGGGAGCATACGCAGGAGAATGAAAATTGCGGCATCACGCTGATGAAATGGGCTGTGCTGATTACAAGAGACAACCAGTAATAATATCTGTAATGAAAGTGGCTGCAAAATTTCCCTGGTAATTTTCCTCAGTCCAATTGCTCACAGAATTAATAGCCCAGCAGAGACCCACACAATGAGGTATGAGTAGCAAAGAGGGATTGAAGAAGAGCACAAATCTCTCACTGTCTTTGTTCTCCTCCATTATCCTCTGGGGGAGACAGGGCATATTTTAATCCATGACACAATTTGCAGATGAGTTTCAGGAGAACAGCTAGCCAGAGACCCCCCCTGTCCCTCTCTGCCATGCTCAATAAACCACTTGAACTTTCCATTTCAATTTAGCCACAAACCAAGTGGTTTCAATAAAATATGCATCCAAGGCAAGCCATGGTCTTAAGCACACATTTATGAAGTGCTTCAAAATTCTCAGGTGTTAAGTTCTATCTTTTGAGGTCTTTTCTGATTTATTAAATTTTAATCTGTCTCGCTGCTCTCTTCTCTTCCTTGTTTCAACAAGTTTGGCCTGCCTTGTTCTCTCCCCTTTTTCCTGCAGGATTTATACCCCTTTGTTCTGCTTCCAGGCTGCCTCCCCTGAAACACCATCCTCCCAACAGTGTGAGTGCTGCAGCTGAGAGCTATCAGGTGCTAAGCAGAGCAGAATAATTGCCTTCCCTGTTTTACACACCGTAGTCCTCTTAACAGGACGTAAGACAACAGCTACAGTTCTTTTCGGGCACTGTCACATTGTTAATTCCTATTCAGCTGATGTGTCTCTGCAGCATCCCTCCCCAGGCAGTATCCACCCTCTTCTTCTGTGTTTGAGCCACTGCCTGTCCTTTCCAATATACATGTGTCCTCCTTTCTCAGGATACACTCAGAACAAGTATTTTGAAAGCTGTTGCTTTTCCCACCCTGTGGAGGAGAAGAAAAGCCACGTTCTGCTTTCCAAGGCCACCTTGGAATGATGTTTCCTCTTACCACCAGGCTGATTTAATTGTGCCTTGATTCACTGCTGATCTCAGAAATCACATAAACGTTGAAGTTAATTGAGTGGGTCATTCCAGAATGGCTACAGGTGGAAAAAAGGTGTTGAAACTGGTAACAGGCTAGATTTCAGTGAGACATAAAATTCTGAGTAACTTGAGCAAACTGGTGCCATAAAAAGAATGAACCTGTGTGCTGATTTATGTAAACAAAGGTTTGTGGCCTCTCACATCTCACTTGTGTGTATTCATGTACACATTCACAAGATGCATGTGTTACTGATTTTTCTAGCACCATGCTAGATATTTAAGGACAGTTTATCCATCCATTTTCTATGTTGTCTGTTGATTGCCTCTTCATCCTTTGGGATCTTCTATAGTCCCAGTCTCAGCCCATGAGGCAAGTAGTTCAGCTACACCTTCTGCAATTCTTTCCCTTCATGCTGAGCACAGATTATTCAAATGCTTTAAATTAGGTTTTTCTTTAACCCTACCACTTGGTGACCCTGCCTCTCATTCATTCATTCTTTTCTTAGTTTCTTATCACTTCAGCAGGTACCCAGCCATTACAATATTTTCCTTTTGATGATAAAGGATGGAGGCTCTAAAGCATCTCTGCTTGACCATCTCCCTCTGGATTTTATCATCTGGCATCATACTATTTTTACTCCCTTTCTTGCTTCTTCTCTGAACACTTAGAAATTGCTTCTTGATTCCAGTCACATTTTTATGGACCTGGATTCTACAGCGTATTTTTCAGGATATGCAAAGCTCAGAATTTCCTGTTTACTAGTTCCCACTATCTTGCTTAATGCCCTTGTTTCTCCTTCGCTGGCTTTGTTTCCTTGTCTACTGCTGATTTTCTCCCCGTGAGACGCTTTCCACCAAGTTTGAATTTTCAGTAGTTCTGGAGGCCATTCCAGAGGCAGGTCTGCATAATAATGGGGCAGGAGGAGATGGAGAGGGGCTGCTCAGTCCCCTGGTCAGACATGCACATAATCAGCACGCGTGCCTGCACATCTCTGGGCCATGCTGATGGTTCCTATCGCTTCACTGGGAGCTCTGTGCCAGCCTATAACTGCAGAGTAAAAGGCAATGAGCAAACAAGGGAGTACAGGAGACTGTGACCCTGAATTAATTAGATCATGCCTCTTAGTCCTGGCAACGTGACTGAAGTTATACAGCTCTGTGCCTCCTTCACTGACCCAGCTGTAGCCTGCATTTCTTCAGACATCTCTTCTGTGGACATGTTATTCCTCGTCTCCCCTTCTCTCATGCTCCTGAGACTTCAGTCAGAGCAGGGAATTATACTCAGAGCTTGCAGCAAATGCTGTCAGATCATTTGTTACAGCTGCAGCCAGTCACAAAGGACCTAAAAACCAGGGATTACCTCTTGTTCATTTGTTTTCTAAATCTGTCTTTTTAATCTCCATTTCTATGACACTGATGATCTCATTTTCCCTGTTGAAAATATCATCTACTCCTGTAATTAGGAGATTGCTGGTTCTGACACAACATCCAATTTCTCAGTATCTCAGTATTATGAGTTCTGAAGTAAGCTTCATGAAGAGGTCTTAAGCAGTTTGATGAAATGGTGGGTGGCCTTAATTAAGTGTTAATTTAATAACAATCTAAACAGACATATTGTAGATTGCAACAGTTTGGAATAAGCTGCTTTCGTAACCACAAGGTTTATATATCTGTGATCTGAGCCTCATTCTGACAGCATCTCCTGTACCCTGTGCCTCCCTGGTGGACACTCACACTGTCTGTTCTCTCTGCTAATCTGCACCCAGTTGATCTCTGTCCTAGAAATAGCTCACTTGAGACTGTTTTTTTCCTACCTGCTGGTCTTTAGCAAAATCCCATAAGGCTCTCACCTGCTTTTCTCCTTTGCTGAGAGCATCCTGTGCTTGTTCCTGTTGTACACCCTCAGCCTTTACTGCCTGTCTCCCCTCTGAATGTGCTGCTGTGGGGACATGGGAGAGGAAGAGACGTCCAAACACCTCATCCTGATTCAGTATTTCCCAGAGATGTTTCACCTGAGAGCAACTAGTAGAAATTACCCTATTACAGCACTCTTGTGATCACTCCTGATCATCTGTCCTGGTTCTGGTCAGTGATACAGGCAGGGGCACAGCCAGAGAGGGGTTTGTACCTGTGGTCATTCAGAAGCTGTTGAATCCATTCTTCCTGCAGTATAGTTACAGGTACTGTGTGAAGTTGGAGGAGGCAGGACTGATAACATAGATGGTGGCAGAAGGGGATGTTATGGTGATATTAGCACTGAGCCTGGTAATTTCATAATAAGGGGCAATTGCAATGTAATTGTAGGAGTGGTGAAATTACTGGGGAAATCTGGGCTTGGAACTGGCTTTGAGGTATTCATGGTCATGATGTTAATCTGCAGTGGAACCACAGGACCAGCCATGCTGGTAAAGACATTTGTCTGTCATAGCATAGCACTACCAAACACAAAAGAAGTTGGGAATTGAACCCTGAAACATCTAAAAACTCCCAGTTCATGGCCTGTGCACTTGTTCTCCCATCCAGGGATTTCATATTATGCAATTAATCTTGCTGCTTGGATACCTTTTTTTCTCATAAGATGTAACTATCCAGTTTAAAATTGCTGGTTTTTGATGTAACTTTAATCACCCTTCAGCTGGTCTCCTGTATACTCCTCATCTCATGCTATTGCCTGTCATTAATCTTTGTTAGCAGGAGAACTGACATCTCTCCTTCTTCCATAATTTTTTCACTCTGCATCAGTTTCTGTACCCTCCTCTGTTGATCAGACTTTTCCTTCTCAGAGCATAGCAGCAGTGAGAGGCAGGACAAGGAGAAGCACAGAGTGCCACCAAGCTGACAGCTGCAGCCAAGTAGCTGCTCAGTTTTGTCCCTGGGATGTCCTCAGCTGCCTCTGCTGCTGGCTTTAGCACTGTGTTGATGCTGCTTGAGGCCCTCAGTTCTCTAGAGCAGGTACCTGAGGGCGTGGGAAGCACATGGAGGAGGAGACAGGCAGCATTCCAAGGCTGGTTCTCGCTGGCTGGACAGGCAGGGTCGGGCCCAGTTGTAGGAGCACATCTGTCCAACACCCCTGCAGGTGCTCTTGGGAGCACATCAGTGTTTGTACCAGAGTCTGGTGCACTTCTGCTCTGCCTTAAATCTCTCTTATGCATAAATAACAGGCCATCTGTCATGTCAGTGTATGGCCTCTCTATCTGGCACATCCATAACCTTTCCCAGCTCCAATGGCAGTAGCCTTCTTTTTTGGTATGCTTCTGCCTTTCTTTGCTATTCTTTGGCAGATTGATGGATTCACCCTGAAATAATGAGTCTGATTTCCCACTCCTCTCACATTTTCTGCCATAAAAAGTGACAGTTACTGCTGTCAAATCAGAATTGCTGTGTTTATGGTCAATCTATAGTTGTTTTGCATAAACTAATGTGACTGTGCAGGATGTGAAGCAGCAGGGAATCGCACCCTTCCTCCACAGCACTTATTTTCTCCTCATTATTTTACTTCTGCAAAGCCTCCTGTGTCTGCATGTGCCAGGCAGGGCTGTATAAATAAAAAAATCTATATGCAGCATGCAAACACAATCCTCTTTCTGAGCAGTGTGAGGTTTGCAAGTGGAAGTCAGGATGTGGCCCACCATGAATAAATAGAGTGCAGTTCCTCAGAAACAGCCTGTGGTGGGAGAAGCAATGCTCTCCTTTTCTGTTTGTAGTTCAGAGATGCTGGCCAAGGAGGTTTGTGTAACCAAGCCATCATGCTGATCACCGATGGAGCCGTGGAGGATTATGAAGCTGTGTTTGAAAAATACAACTGGCCTGATCGGAAGGTTGGTCTGGGAAGTGATAAATGGAAAGGAGGGGAAAGGTGCTATTCTGCTGTGCTGGGAGGAGAAGAGCATGAGCCAGGATATCAGGCAAAGCTGAGCATTCACATATTCCAGTACCTAAATTCCCATGGGCACCTGACTGTAAATGCAAATGAAGCAGCCAGGCAGGAGCCTACTGCAGTGATTTCTGAGGTGAGGGGTTTACAAATGCAGATCTCTAGGTCAGGGAAGCTTTTCTTTTTAATACACTTTGTTTTCTAAAGGTCTGGGCAATCTAAATGTTCTCCTGATAAGATTATACAGACTGAGTTGAGTATTTCAAAATTAAAAACCAACTTTTGCTAAGAGTTTTAATCCCATGTAGGACTATTTATAACTGGTCCTGTTCAGGAAAGGTTTGGCTACTCCAAGTTCTTGTGGTGGCCAGGGGAATGATCCAAACAGCCTCTCCAGGTGCCTTCCAGCCATGTTTACTCTGATATCTGTGATTACAGGCTTGCACTAGCAGAGCTGGCTGTGAAAATGTAATAGACCACTGCTCATCCTAAACCCTCCTGATTTATTTGTTTACCTCCTCTCAGCTAGCAGCAGTGCACAAAGGGAGAGAAACAGCCTACTGAGAGAGCAGAGCAGGGGGCTGTTAAAACAGTTTATTTCAGGATTGACTCTTTTGGTGGTGGTCAAATGCAAGAGAAATGGTAAAGCTTTCTCTAAATGATTCATGTGGCCAGCTGTTCCCCTGGGTAAAGGATTCCTGGGAGCTATAAACCTCTCTGCATGTGGTTGCTGAGTGCCTGGCAGAGCTGCTATCATAAAATCAAACAGAATTTGCACTTTTGCTTTGTTATTCAGATGATCCCGGGTGCTACTTGGCTTTCTGGGCTTATTGTAATTGGAAATTAAGTTCCAGGCCACAAAACAGGAAACAAATGGTGCAAGAGGCTCCTGTCTCTGTGTGAAGGCAGAGCTATTGCTCTCACCACATTCACACCAGTGAACAAGGGGATGCCAAACTTCAGCCTTTTGGATTTGGTAGCACGTTACAGCCTCATTCTCCTGCCTTTGCATCCTCCTAGGTCCGGGTGTTCACGTACCTCATAGGACGGGAGGTCACTTTTGCCCCGAACGTGAAATGGATCGCCTGCAACAACAAAGGTGCTGTGTGGGAATGGTGCCCAATCTCCCTGCACCCCTCCAAGGCTTACCCACCGCTGCTGGGGCCCACAAGCCCTTGCTTGGAAGACAACCTAAGGAAAAAGCAGTCCCTGCTGGCCCACATGAAGTGTGCCTGTGTCCAACTAACACGAGTCCTCTGTGCTGAGCCACTGCATTTTCCTGTCACCGTGCCAAGGGACACTATGACCAAGATTCATGCTGGCTGTAGTCCACCTAAGTCCCCTGTGCTCATTGTGTCCCAGTTGCTGGCTTTTGACAATCTGTCTAAAGCTCTGTTAGAGAGCCTGACATCTTTTGGCTGAGACATAAAACAAACATTGCTGCTTTCAAGGTTTTACAGCAATTTTCACAAGGTCTGCAGGTTAACCCCTGTATCCTGGCCAAGTTCTTTGTGTGTAAGTGATTTTCACTGAGGTACCAAAATAGCTTGTTAATCCCACCCCAAACGCACTGTTCTCTATAACTGGCATGAAATTAAGTGAATGAGAAAATCCATCCACAGTAGGTGAGTCACCTCTGTGCATTTGGGGCCAGTTAAAAAGTCAAGTTAGCACTGTCAGAGTCTGCAAGAGTAAAGGAAGAAAGGGAAAAAAACCATCCATGTTTGGGCATGACCTGGCCTGTGGAGACAGAGATGCTGGTTATATCAGTATCCTCTATAAACAGGGAAGGGAAGGGAAAACTGAAGTTGGGTGTCAGGTACAAACTTTTCCAGCCTAAGCAGTGGTTCCAGCAGAGCATGAAATGCCTGGGAACATTTGCTGCTGAGAACAGTTGACAGGAGAGTTGCTAGCCTGTAGAATGTCTGTGAGGTGGGGATTCTCATGGCTCAAGCATTCATCTGATTAGCACTATGAATTACACATAATGTTTTTATGTTTTGTTAAATGAAGCAAACCCCTGGGTTTTAGATTCTGTATTCAGGCAGGAGATTGGTGACAGAGAATTCATGGTACTGTTGGTTTACTGTAAAATGTCAGAATGCATTCTTCTGAATAACCAGGTAACAAAAATGTGCTCTTGCATTCTCTCTTACCAGATCTGAGCTGTGCAGAGGGCTCCCTGATTTTGGTTCTTCTGTTTTAATGTGCTGTATAACTTTTTGGTCCTTGTTTTCAAGCACACTAAATCCGTTTCCACATCACAAAGCTTATCAGAACATGAGCCCTTTCACATGACAGTGTTTTCCTGGTGATTGGAAAGTTTTCCATGTATCTGATGTATTCTATCCTATACCAAGTGCAACCAATGCCTGTGGTGAGAAGCAGGACACAAGAATCCTTATGACATTACTCTGGTTAGCACTTCTAACCAGCAGCTACTTCTGAGGACCTTTTGATAACTTGAGAACATCCTTCCCCTGTACTCCTTGTTGTAGTTTTAAACTGCTGTGGGTCCAGCTGCAGGGACAAAGCTTTGGAAATAGGTAACTTGCACTTTTTATTGTGCTTCCAGTGTGTAGATGGAAGTGGTTGCCATGCTTGGATGTAAAGCTAGGCAGACTGAAGAGTGCTGGAAAAAATCTGGAAGTGGGAATTTGATCTTAATATAGAATAGGGCAGAGCAGGGTGGGTAGCCTGGTGAAAACGTTTGCTTGCATATGTTTGGCCTTCCAGACTAAAGGCAGTCTGATTAGTGGAAGGTTTTTCCTGACACCCAAAGCAACATTTTGCATCTGCTTTGCACAAACCTGGTTATATCAAGACTTTAATCTTGCACAAAATGCTTCAGCATTTTTAGAAGAACAGAACCACTGCTTTGAAACTCTAGATTTGTACAGATGCTTTTGTGTGACAGGCATGTCAAGGCCCATTTTACAAAGAGCAGATTACCCAACCTGGGTAGATACAGTCTTTGACATTCAGTTTTCTAGCTTTGCACTCACTTAGAAACAGGGGAGATGTGTCAGCAGAGTGACTCACACCTCTGTCTCTCCATGAAGGCTACTACACTCAGATCTCCACGCTGGCAGATGTCCAGGAGAATGTCATGGAGTACCTGCACGTGCTCAGCCGGCCCATGGTCATCAACCACGACCACGATATCATCTGGACCGAAGCCTACATGGACAGCGCGGTAAGGACCTCGAGCACCAGTCAAAACCCAAATCAAGTCCTGAAACTTAGGTAAAACAAGCCAGGAGTTGGTTGATTGGTAAAAGTTACTGGTCTCTGGCTCTACTGAGACAGACAATATTTCTTTTCTGCTCGCTCCTGGAGCTGAGGTATGTATGCAGACTCAGACAGGAATTTGCAGTGACCCAGGTGCCCAGGACTAACCACACAGGCACAACATCACCTAAGATGTGCTTCTGTGCAAGCAGGGTGCCTTCTAAAGGATTATTCACACAATTGATTGTTCTTGGCTCAGGGTAGGGTCACAGAGACTGATTTCCTCCAGCCCAGTAGCTAGCTGCAAATTGTTTGCTACTCAAAGATAGAGATTTCAGCTGAGGCAACAGGCTCACTCTTTCCTTCCTTAAACTAGCAAGACCTAACTCACCACAGTGGTCCTGAGCCCAGCCCTGTGGGCAAAGGACACACTGCAAAAGACCAGACAGTCAGCACTCCCAATGCCCCCTGCTTTGTCTCAGGCCTGCCCTGTGGGAAGACATTTGGTTCTGTGAGGGTGACATGGGGATATCTTCTGCTGCATGAGCTGTGCCAAACAAGGGCTGGGACATGGTACTTCAGTGTACTAATCAAAGCCTCCAGAAGAGCTACCAATTACCCAGGAAGTTTGTTTTATCAGCAGATTTGCCACCTCTGGCACTGGTGTATAGAGTCATGCTTGCCAAGGCAGTCACAGACATTTGTTTGCTGCACGTTTTTTTTCTGCGTCTTGTTTCTTGCCTCTTGTCTTGCCACTCTCTTCCTCTGTCCCAACCTGTCCTCTCTTTGATTTGTTCCTCCATTCATGTATTCATTTGTGTGTTCATCCATGTCTCTCACCAGCTGCCACAGTCTGAGGAGGTAACTGCACCCTGTGTTTTGTTCATGTGCTGTTTCCCTTGTGCCAGTCAGTGTGTCAGTGCCAGCCTTCACAGCCACAGCTGGCCTGTACATCTGGAGGGGGTGGGGGCTGCAGCACTAAGAGTCCTCTTGCACTGGCAAGAAGAGGAGAGGAAATGCTGGATGTACTGGAGAGCTGTGCTGTTGGTTCAGAGTAGGTAGGGCTGTCTGTGTTGTGCAGTAGCTTAACTCAGCTCATCTCTTTTTCCACGTCAATAAGTGCAAGAGAAGTTTACTTGCTGTGTGTTAGTGTGAGTGTTGCTGTAAGTGGGAAGATTCCACAAAAAATCATCCAGAGAAGTCACTCAAGATACCAAGTCCAAATCTCCAAGTGACTAGATTGCTGACTTGCTCCTTTATGGCTCCCAGCATGCTCTGTAGTAGGGACAGGAGGTCATTTCTTGCCTTGCTACTCACATCAAACCAGAGATTGAATGAGTGATGTTACTGGCAGCAAAGGATTAGAATCTTTTGATAGCTGGGCATGTTTGGGAGACTCCTTTGCATATGACTTGCCTGTTTTGCCTCCTCTCATGTGCTTTTAGAGCATCTGTCCTCTGTTGAATTGGGTACATCTCTTATCCCATGGCACATGCATGTCCTGTATCCCTCATGGAGATAGCTCACTATGATGTATCTGTTTGGATCATTATTTTGTCCCTTTTTCCTAAGCTTAGATAGTTGAATAACAAGCATATACAAGTAGGCTTTGTGTGTATTTGTGTCATTTAAATATTTGTCTGTGATGCTTTTCATTTGTGGTATTCATATGTTTGCAGTATAGATGATACCTTGGTTGTGATTTTGCTCATATTTGTGTTGTTTTTCTCTGTTCTGTGCTGCTTGTGTTGGTGTTTTTTGCACTCATTGTATAAGTGCTCATGTCTACACTCACAAAGAGTGGTGGATATGAATTGTGCCACCACTTCTTCAGGTTCCTGTCTCTTCATTAAAACAACTCTTCAGTGCTTTTCACTGGCTTTCATCCCATCCTCATCACCCCAAAAGAACAAGCATCCATCCCACAGTCCTCTTGGACACAGAGTATTTAAAAGTGTTGCCGTCTGTTTCCTGAGAAGTGTGTGTGGCCAATTGCAGCTCACATCTGCAGTCCTTGGGAATTGCAGCTCCTTGCACTGGTGCTGCACTTGCTGACACAAGTTCTCCTGTTGTTCTGTGGCAGCTCTTTGCATCACAGGCTCAAAGCCTGCTGCTCATGACGACGGTGGCCATGCCAGTGTTCAGCAAGAAGAACGAGACGGTGAGTGAGGCGTCTGCAGAGGGGATGGGAGGCAGCAGAACTTTGTGGGACCCTAAAGCCAAAGGGCCTCTGAATAAACATTCAGCCACTAGGGAAGGCAGCAGAGCTCTGGCAGGGTGGATGGGTGATAATTTAGTTGTCAGAATGATAGTCTGTGATTTCTTTAAAATACCTCTTAAATATGACGCTTCTTGCTTTATCCCTTCCATTTTCAAACCAAGCCTAGTTAACAGACCCTGAAATTTCAGGCTGGAAGAGATCATTACCTTGCCTAGTCTGCATTTTATTGCAGACCTTTACATCTCACACAGATGGGCCATATACCCTGGTTTTGGCAAAAGCATCATTGAAGAAAGGCATACAGGCCCAAGCTCTCTCCATCATGGTTTCTAAATCTTTGTGAAAAATTGGTGTCTAAATTCTGCTTTTAATTTGTCTGACCTCACCTTCCTGTCACAATGGCTTCCTCAGATAAAAAAGCCTGTACCCTTTAGTAAGTTCTCATGGGAAGCATCTTCTACACTGCCATAAAATCAAACCTGTCACTCTTGATAAGATTAAAAAGGTTGAATTATTTTGATGATTTGATAAGGGCATTTCCTCTGGGGTTTGAAATCCTTTAGACACTCTTTTCTGTAGCATTTCTAATTTCTCAGCATCTTTTTAAAATGGAGAATGGTACCTTAGCATTGCTGTACAAGGGGTAAACTCCTCATCCAGGTCCTACAAGTGACTCTGTGCCTTTTCCACCTGGGGCTGGCCCTAGCCTGCATTGGCACAGCACTGCAGTGGGAGCCTGTGTGTGTTTTTTCCACAGTGCTCTCCAGGTGCTTATTTAACAACCAGATCCCCATGTCATGGAGAGGGGATTTCCTTTTTTCTAGGTTAACAGTTTTGTATTTGGCATTTGATTTAGTTGGCCTAATTTATCAACCTATTCACGTTAGCATACATTATTTTCTTGACACATGCTGAATGCAGGGGTTTGCCCTCAAAACTTGTTTTCAGTGATTTTTATGTTACTTCTGAATCACAGCAGTGAATACTGACTAGTGTTGTGTAGAATTACTCTTCTCCATAAACACTAGAATAATCTCTATGGACTTTTTGAAGTGTATTAATCGTTTTTTGAATAACTACTTTCACACAACCTAGAGGGGATAGGTGAGAAACTACTAGGGAGACAATAATGTATTTTCAGGTATAAAAGTACCCAGGTTTGCTTCTGAAAATGGATTCTCTTTTGTGTTAAAGCGATCCCATGGCATTCTTCTGGGTGTGGTGGGGTCTGATGTACCACTGAGGGAGTTGTTAAAACTTGCTCCACGCTATAAGGTAAGACTGAGATAATGCAGTTGGTTCCTTTGCACAGCAGAGTCACTACTCACACTTCCATGGGCATGACTGAAAAATCACTTCTCTGCTCTCTAGGAAAAACTATGAGCCTAAGAGAAGAGTTGTTGGATGTAGTAGTGTGTGGTTTCCATATTGCACATATGAAATCCTTCACTACTACAAGCTTTTAGGCTGCTTCAGCAACACAAGGACTGGGTGATCAGTAGGTTGGCAGAAGGTCATGGAACCTTTGCATCCTGATGGTCACCATCCTAAATCCCTCAGAGATGACAGCCTATATTAGAAGAATTAAAGTTTTATATCCACTTCCCAGTGGACAAGAGCTGCCATGCCAGCTGGCAAAAAATGTACTCGTTTCACTGTCAATATTCTTAGCAGAAAAACTGAGGGCTGAATGGATTATGGAGAGCCAACTCTCCTGTCATGCCTAGAGGTTGCTTTCTCCAGATCAGCATGATGGTTTCTTGGCAGGACAGTGTACAGAAAGTTGGCTCTCACTCGCTTTCTGCTGTACCTGGATAGAGTATTTGCTCTCCAGAATTGTTAGTCAAAAAACTTTCCATTAGCTCTGTGTTCAATGTATCTTAAAAAAAAATGTTCATCCATAGGAAATTCCCCCAGAGATGCACAGTTTGGTTTGGTTTCTGCTGTAAATTCCAGGCAGTGACCCTTTGTTCAGTCAGGCTGCACAGCAGGAGACAACGAGCACATCCAAGGACCACCATGAAATCTGGCAATTTGAGCCAACATTTCAAGGTTTTGTTTTCTCTTAAATAACTATCAGACAACTACTACCAGTAAGGCAGTTGTCCAAAATCTGATTGCTGAAGACTCACAGGACTGAAAGTGCTGTCAGAAGCTGTGAATTTCTGTGGTGCTTCCAGACATGGATGCAGGGCAGACCATTAACAGGCAGCTGTAGGAAATGATCCTGCAGACAACCCTGGAACTTTGAGTGTCAGGGTGCCTGCACTCAGCATGCAAAGCTGCCTGGTTTGGGTCATTTTTTATATGATTTCTGTATAAGAATAATGCCTTTTTATCTCCCTTTCCCCATGTCACTCAAAGGATAGATATACAATAATTTTTTTTCTTCTGGGCTAAGGAGGGTCACTGTTCTTTCCTCCAAGCAGAGCCAGGAAAGGAGGGGAAAAAAAATTTTGGATTTCATTATATCAGCAGCAGGACACATCTTCTCAGAAACCACTCCAACTCCAGACCAGTTTGGAAACCTAGAATCCTCAACTTGAATTCCCTGGCATATGGACCAGTTCCAGCATTCCAGACCTCTGGAGCTTGTATATTAATGATTGTGCCTTTAGTGGGCTGGGAAATTTCAGGTTTAGTAGGCCAAAAAAGAAATTTGCTGATCCAGTGTCTTGGTTTCATTCTTGCCACACTGAGTTAAGCCAAGTGTGTTTTTCAAAAAACTGCTTCACATAGAGATGGTCCACGGTTTTAGTCTGGGATGTGTGAAATACAGAACTGATTCCCTGAATGCACAGACAGACTGTAAATTAGTTACCTCCTCACTTCCTATGTTATCCCTCCAGGATTGTCTCTATAGGAATAGAGTTACAACATATTTTTTAAGATAGAAACTTTATCCATTGTTGTTTCCCTTGAGACACCTCTTGTTTTGGCAAGCACAGGCTATCTGCAAGTTTTTAACAACTCAGGGTGTACCTGAAATTTGCATTATATATGGGCTTGAGCTGAGTAACTGCTCTCTTGGAAATCTCTTGCAGATCAGGTCAGCCAGCATCTGCTCTTGTTAGATTATGCTGTTCCTTAAAAAGCATTTAAAACTACAAGATTCCCCATCATTGCCCATTTCCTGTGCATCTCTGCTGTGGAGGGCTCAGTCTGCCTCTGGGTGCTAATTGTCCACGGTGACATCAGACTGTAGGAGGGCATTTTTTTCTGAATGTGCCCACAAACCAACTACCTGCACATCCTTTTGTGCTTCCAAGCACAGACAGAGCAGACAAACATCTGCTTTGGGATGGATTCCATTTTCTGCTGGTCAATACCTTTAAAAGGAAAATATTTCTCAATATTGGTGGTGCCAGGGTATCATCAGCACCCATTACACAGCAGTGTTGGTAGCTGAAGCACTGATTATTCTAATGCCTCTTTCTCCAGCTGGGTGTCCATGGCTACGCCTTCCTGAACACCAACAATGGCTACATCCTTTCACACCCAGACCTCCGTCCTTTGGTACGTAGAGCTCTGCATCTGAGAACCTTTGCTGGCTTGAACACAGTGACTTTCAGTGCTGCTTCTCATTCCTTTGGGGTTTTTGAGCTGTGAAGGCCACCAGCATACAGGCACCCAGGAGCAGGAGGGCCAGCTGGCCTCATTGCTGAGATGCCCAGCACGTGATGATTTTACATTTCAGACAATTCTGGTCAGGAGATGCCCAGCACGTGATGATTTTACATTTCAGACAATTCTGGTCAGGAGATGCCCAGCACGTGATGATTTTACATTTCAGACAATTCTGGTCAGGAGATGCCCAGCACGTGATGATTTTACATTTCAGACACCTGCTGGTCAGCACAAATCCACCTGCTCACAGCTATAAGCACTAGTGTGGTCACCACAAGAGAAAGCTGCTGTGAAGCCCCATGGTGGCCCTGTCTTCAAAAAGGGAGCTTTGCCCAGGGTGACCACAGGCACCGGGAGTTGCTTCAGTGTGTGAAGAGAAGGGACATGCCGTGTTTCCAGGGCGGGGCAAAGCCAGGCAAGGGCGCTGCTTTATCCTTCCAGCGTCAATTGGCCTCTCCCAGCCCGATTCACGCCTTCTCTCTCACCCTGGAGATTAGGGAATAGCCCTCTTGCGTCGATTAGTTCTAGGTGAAAAGTCTCCCGTGAGTGGAGTTAAAGCCTGACTCGCATCAGAAAAGATCTCCTGCTGGTATTATAATGTTAATGAGATTATACTCTTAGCTGCAGGGAAAAAACTGATTTCCTGCAGGCAGGGGTGTTGTAGTGATCTGTTTAGGGGAAGGAGGCCATAGCCTTTGCCTGTAAGTTTAGCTGTGTTCCTGTCTGTCCCTTGCTGCTGGAGCAGCCTGTCCCACTGGAACTCCCCTAGCCCCTCACTGCCAGTGTAAAGAAATACGTGACATGGGACCAAGAAATTCTGCCTTCTGTACAAATTCTGCCTTCCTAGTCAGAGAAGAAATGAGACACCTCTATTTTTCAAATTACACACAAATTCTTGAAGGGTTGGTTTAGGAAGTGATCTAGCTACTTGTATATTTTTCTTTTTTTTTTTTTTTTTTTTTTAATTCCAGTATAAAGAAGGAAAGAAACTGAAGCCTAAGCCGAACTACAACAGTGTAGATCTTTCAGAAGTGGAATGGGAAGACCAGGATGAAATAGTAAGTGTCAGAAAGTGGATTTAGCCTCTTGTAACACCTTCTTTCTACTACCTTGTGTGCCTGTATGGAAGGTGTGGGGGGCAATCCTGCTGTTTTTCTGTGCCTGACTGGCTCTGACTAACAGAGATGGGTGGTTTAGAAAAGGACAAAGCACGAAGCTCCCCTACCAAGTGCTTGTCTTCCTTCCCAGTATGAGTTCTCCTTCTCATGGAACAAAGAAGTGCTGGGAGGAGGAAGGAAGCACTTTGGAGGATGCTCCAGGGAGCCAGTCTGTGTGTACAAGGCCTAATGCTGCCTAAATACAAAGCCAGAGTAGTTTAGGAGTGTGGCAGTGCCCTGTGATGTCACCCACACATGCAGTATGTGAGATACAGCTGAAGCCACTCAACTAGCAAGATCAGGAACAAGGAAATACATTCATTAAGAGACTAAATCTAGCAGTCACTATTAGTAATAAACACAGAGGATAAAGGACTTGGGAAAAGCAAATTCCAGAAACCACCTTACTGCACAGGTGTGGAGTTACTGAAAGCAGTAACTGACCAGAGGGAAAAGATTAAAAAAAAAAAAGCCAAACCCTTTCCTACTGTCTTTTGAGCAAAATTATTAACAAGTGATAAAGAAGAAACAGCGTGCACCTGTAACAGCTGCACACTGCTGCTTTGCACATCTAGGACCCTAGATAAAATGAGAATGTAGAGAGGTTCCTCTGTGGCTGGTTTTATTTTACTCAGAACTAGGAGGAAATAGATACTTAAATTACTAAGATAAGAACTGAATTTGGAGTAAGGTAGAATTAGCTGTGAGACACATGCTTCTGGATTACAGGGGAGACTGCTGAGATAAACGGATCTGATGCTTATAGATATCCACTTAAACAGGCAGGACAAACAGAGCAGCAAGAGGATCAAAGGAGCTACTGCCACTAGTGTAGGCCAACTATAAAGGCAGCATCAAAGGAATTTGGGAAATTGAGAAAGGGAACACAGCAGAACTATGTAATGTGGAAAGCAAGACAAAAATAAGAAGTTTTACATGCTGTGGAACCAGCAAGATGCAAGTTGCCAGCAGCTTTATTGTAGGTTCACTGATCTTTTATAGGACTTCACTCCCATTGCAGTTTTCTCTCTCACTGGGGCTACTTCTGGAGCTATACCTCTTTGCCTAGTTTGCTATTAAAAAAATAATCCAGAAAATGAAAGAAATCTGCTTTGCTCTCATATTTATTTGGCTAGTGGGCTCCTGCTGTCTGACCAACTGACACTGATACCTGCATGCAAATACAATGCCAAGTGTAAGGTTTCTGTCCATAGGCAATCAGAGTAAAACTATCCAGAGGACAAAAAAATCATGAAACCAGCATGAGAAACAAAAGCCACTTTGTCTTCCTGCACTGCATCTTCCAGAAGAAAGAAAGGTTGCAGTCACAGAGGGTGCAGAGACATTCAGTGACGTGAGCAATATCTGCAGTGTGACTTCAGCAAGTCTAGAGGCTCTCGAGATACACCCACTGCAGCAGAAAGCTGCCAACATTTCAACACTCATATTTGTAGCTATGGTATTAGATCAATGACAGACTCCACATCAGTTGCTGTATAATCTCAGCAATGCTGATAAGCAGCACATTCAGGCTGGAAAAATATGCCCAAGTGCTAAAGATGTGTAATACAGCAAAAAGAAATCCAGGAGAGGGAAGCTGGCATTGTCTGAGAAACACCAACTGATGTACAATGGTGCAACCTGCAGCCAGGCAGCAGCAAGGGCTTGCCTGTAAAGCAACACAGGGATATTCACAGTGTGAGGGGAAAAAGGAGAGAAGGGTCAGGGGTCTGGAGGGGAGCCATACAAGGGATGGCTGAGGTCTCTTGGTCTGTTCAGCCTGGAGGAGACTGAGGGGAGACCTCATTGCAGTTACAGCTTCCCTGAGAGAGGAAGAGGAGGGGCAGGCACTGATCTCCTCTCTGTGGTGACAGTGGCAGGACCTGAGGGAATGGCCTGAAGCTGTGCCAGGGCAGGTTTAGGTTGGGTATTATAAAAAGGTTTTACCCCCAGAGGGTGGCTGGGCACTGGAACAGCTCCCCAGGGCAGTGGGCACAGCACAGCCTGCCAGAGCTCAAGGAGTGTTTGGACAATGCCCTCAGGCACACGGTGTGACTCTTGGGGATTGATGCTGTGCAGGGCCAGGAGCTGGACTTGATGGTCCTTGTTTCCAGTTCAGGATATTCTATGGTTCTAAACCCAGAACCCACAGCAAATCCTGCAGGCTGTCAGACCAGAACAGAGTATGCTGAGGCTCTGGAAGAAGGTCAAACACTCTTAGCCAAAAAGAAGTAATAGTACCAGTCAATGTTTTCATTTCCAAGATGTGGGCCTTGGGAAACATGAGCTTCATATTCTAGGTCTGTAAATAACCCACATCAAACAGCCATAATAAACAAAACCATGGCCTTGTAAAGCCAATGCAGTTGAGACTGGCTAGCACCTGAATGGAGGCCTGTTTCTGGAAGTAAGGAAACAATTTGTGAATGAGTAAGTTACTTCCCACCTATTTTTTCTATCCAGCCTGAAGCAATAGACTTGATATGCTCTGGCAGGCTGGACCTGAAGTCAAAGCCCTCTGGACTTGTGGAAAAATTTCCTGGATCTTTCTTGCAAGAGGCTGGGAGTCACTGTGAAAATTACATTTTACCTTTGGAACCTGGGTTGAATAAAATGGTCTTCTCACTGCCTACCCTGCTCTCATATAGTCTTGCTTTACTGTGCTGAACAGCTGCTTTGCTGCACCTCAGAAGTGGTGCTGAATACAGCCTATAATTTATAAATCAGTTTTAAAAATGTCAAAGATCTTTGGATTCAGTCTGAGGGAGTTAGTGGGTTTCTCAGTTTTCTCTTCTTCCAGGCTCTCAAAGCACTGTGCTAATGAATTTCTTGCTGCCAAACAGTGAAGTCTGTAACTGGGACTGGCAATTTCATAGATTCCAGATCCTTTATTTTTGCTCAAAGACATATCAACAAGCTTTCAGAATAAACTATTACTATTCTGTATCACTTATTAGCATGACTGTCCAAGGATTCTGATCACTGCAAACAGGATTTCTGCTTAAAAGAAGCAAGACAGAGCTGGGGAGGAGAGGGAGGCAACTGATTCTTTCTGCCAGCCCCTGTGTGTTAATGACAAGTGGCTCTGTTAATTCCTGCTGGGCCCTGCTTGGAGACACTAACAGCAAACTTGTTCACCTCTGCAGCTGAGAAGTGCTATGATCAATGGGGAAACAGGCTACCTCTCTATGGATGTGAAGGTCCCTGTGGACAAAGGGGTAAGAAATTATCCTTCTGTTCATGTCACCCAGGGGAGTGGATGGGAAGTGAACGCTGAAAAACCACAAGGGATGTGGTTTTCAATGTTCAGCATTCCTGGGTGTGAGGATTTTGTTGTTTCACCGCATATATAATGCATGTGCTAAAGACATACAAGAGACCATCATTAGAAGTGCTTGTTACACCTACCAACATTCTGCTCTCAGAAAGGCACTGGAACCGTCTCTCAGCTCCCTGCTTTGTCCAGGCAAAGCCAAAAAGCATGTTGTTCGTTGTTTATAGGGCTGTGAAATGAATCAGATCTTCAAGGGTTAGAATAGGGGAAGACTATGCTGTACTGACTTAGGCAGAAGGAGGTTTGGAGACTATTTTGCCACCCTCTTTCCCTACCCAAAACCACTCATGAAAACTTTGTCCCTCACTTCGTCAGAATGTGATTACCTTTATCCAGGTCCAGGATTAAATTTCTGTGCAAATATTTGCAGATGTTTTATGAAAAGTCCTAGTGAAATGGAGACTTTTGAACACTCCCTACCAGCTCTAGGGCAGGGTTATACATCTTCCTTTGGAATCAGTGCAAAATTATCTCGTACATTTATGTTCACTGGTACTTTTTCATTCACATTTATTTAACTCTCTCAAAGATTTTGGCTTTCATCATTTCCTGTTAGGAAGTGTTCCAGAGTCCTGCAAGTTACACTGCCCAGAAGTCTTCTATATTTCAGGAAAATTTTCCATCCTTTATAGAGAGCATTTTTTTTCAGTGGCTGGCTGAACTGTTCCCATGCTAAGCCACAGTCAGCACCAATTCCAACAAACCAAATGCTCACAGCCACTGCTGAAATGGGGCCATTTCCTAGTGAAGACACCCCTCTGTTTCCTCTGAATGGTTGTCCTGCTAGATCTTGTCACTACATTTTTTTTTCCCTCTATTCTTGGTGTTTGTAACTCCCATGGACCTGTTGATGGCTTTGCCTTTCTTCTCCTGAGCATTGCTTACATCTGCATTTGAAATATTTGCACACTTTTCAGCTATTATGATTGTTCCTGTTGACACTTCTATCATTTCTGGTGCCCAAGTACCAGGGTTTCACAGAATTATGTAACTGTTTCCCTGTTGCTCTGCACAGAGCAGCTATTCTCTGCAATAGGATATTTCTGAACAGGGAGCCCCCAATCTCCTTTCTGCTGTCCCTTCAATTTTTTTCTCCCTCCCACAACTGCGCTGGAACTGCCGCCCTCAATTCTGTGTTTCTTAGCTATTTTTTCCAGTTGCCATTTTTCCACATGAAACCCACTTCTCCTTTCCATCCAGCCTTTCTAATTTTAAGGGCTGTTGAGACACTTTTTTCAGTATGCAGAGAAATGTTCTGTTTTGTCTTACAGATAGATCCCTGTACAGAAGGGCTGCTAAGGCAGAGTCTGTTCCTCCCATTAGATTTTCTTCCCTTTATGGCCTGTTGTTTACTGTTTCTTTCTGTTTACAGTTCTGCAGCTGGTTCTCCCTCTATATCTTATTTAAGCCCACTTTAACTGATTTTTTGGAATAAAAGTTCATGAGAAGCTGTTTCAAGTACTTTATATAAACCCAGATATATTGAATGACCTTTATTTCCTTCATCCATTACCTTAGTTATTCTATCAGAAAAGTAATCAAGGTTTTAGACCCTTTGTCGGTCTAGATTGCTTCTTTTGCTAGCTTAACCCCTTTGTGCACCCTCAATAACACTTCTTCTGAGTCATGCAATACTATCTTTCAGTTCAATATTTTAGAGACATCCTTCTGCTCCCCTACCCAGGGGAAAAAAGAAGATAACAAAAAGTAGCCTTGGTAAAGAGATATTATTTGTTCCATTCTGCAGCTCTGGAAGCCTTATGAAGCACAATAGGGGACTGAGGCTGAGTCTGTGACAATTTTACTATTGTCAGAATACACATGGAGTAGAAACCAGAAATGAAGCTTAGTAATTCCCACTTGTACTCTGCTAGCTGATGAAGCAGAGCAGCATTGAAACAAAGAAAGTGCTGACAGAGCCTTGAAACAAAGAGAATGAGGCGGCCAGACAGTGGAGAGAAGACCTGAGTGAAGGGGATAGAAATTACTCTGTCACCCACGTACATGTTGACAGCCCACATTGATTTCAGAAAGGTATTGAGAACAGAGTGAGATAAAGAGGAAAAAAACAAGGAGCAAATACAGGAGGCAGTGGTTAGGGAGTTCTAGGGGCAGAAATGCCTTCTCTTGCAGCTTGAGTACAGAAGGGCTGTGACTGTGAAAGCAAAAGAGAGAGAGGACATGGGTGGAAGTTGTGACAAACCTCTGAAATGGCAATAGCCAGGCCTGGATGCCTAGCACAGCATCCAGTCTGGAAATCCACATGTTCCCAGACTGCAGGGGATGGCAGTCAGCCATCCTGTCACTGTGCCAACATGCCCATGCTCCCCTCCTTTGAGCCCCACTATGTAGCAAAGTCCTGCCTGATCATCCTGAGCCCCACTTGGCTCAAGAGTGGCTCTGCTTCTTTTCCATGCCATGGAAAAGTGGTGGTACCTCCAGCTGTCTCGGGGCTGGCTGAGCACTCACTAGAAGAGGGGCAGGTCAGGGGAAAAAAGGAGGAGCAGAACAAGCCCTGCTAAAGGAAAGGGTCTCAGGGTAGTGGCCAGGTCTTTTCTGTGCCTCCCTGCCTCCATCATCAGATCAGACAGGCAAGAAAAGGGAGGGTTAATACCTTTCATACCACCCACAGCCACCAAAACACCACCAAGTGATTTTCTTTGGGGGTACCACAGCCCTTTGGAAGATCTTGCACATTAAGAGAAATAACTTCATGGAAAGGGTTATTTAAAAATTGGAATGGACCGCCCAGGGAGGTGGTGGAGTCACCATCCCTGGAGGCGTTCAGGAAAGGCCTGGACGTGGCACTTAGTGCTATGTTCTGTTTGACAAGGTGGTGATAGGTCAAGGGATGGGCTCGGTGATCTCAGAGGTCTTTTCCAACCTCAATGATTCTGTGATTCTGTGTGGTCTTGGCCCAGCAGAAGACCCTGTTGTTCAGCAGTACAGTTACCATGCATGAGAGAGGGGTGGGAAAAGGGGTTAAGCCACCTGCCACGTCCTCACCTAACAATATCCTGAATCCCCATCACACCTAATGATATCCCCCATCCCTGTCAGCACAGTGAGCACAAATTTGGTGCACTGTGGAGCTGGAGCCCTCTGTGCCTCGCTCCACTTCCAGGGCTGCTCAGCTCCTGCAGGTTAGAGCAGGCATGACTTTCCCTGGGGAACACTGACTTTTCTGTGTTCACTCCCCTGTCTCCCACACACATCCTCTCACCTCGTTCTCAGACTGGGTCTAGGATTTTAAACATATTAGGGTTCGTATACTGGCATAAGGCTTGGATAGAAACTTTCCAGAAACTTTTCTCCTTTGGAAAAGCGTTCCACTGAAATCAACACTTTCCTACAGGAAAAGGCCAGTCTGGCAAACAGATGAAGTTCTGAGGCAGCTTTCAATAATCTGAAATGTCTTCAGTTGAAATGTCAGTCTGAAAAAAATATTTGCGTGCGAATCAAAATGGCTTGGATTTGAAACGGCACTTTTTTTCCAAATTGAAAATGTAATTTTTTTTTAAACTGATTTTTTTAAACAAAACTGGAATATGCTAATGTTTTGTCCCACTTTGGTGTGAAAGCAAATGTCAGGAATATCAGCATTTCCCACAGGAGTGGGGAGACTTGGCCCTGGCTGCCCACCCACGCAGAGGATAGGCTTGCCATTCTGCCTCTCCTTCAACTCCACTCTTCCTTTGCATCTGCCCCTGAGCTCCCCTGTGGCTGGAGATGATGATGATGATGATGATGATGATGTGCAAAGCTGTCAGGGTTGCTATGTCTAGCAGAAGAGCAGCAGGGCCCCAGCACGGGTGCTTGGAGGGAGTGAGAGAGAAGGCAGTTTCCCCCCAGCCCTTCCTGCAGCTGGTGCAGGAGCCCTAGAACAAAAAAGGGTTTATCTGAAGCCCTTGTTGGAAAGATAGAGTGGCTGCCTGGATCCTAAAAGTCTCAAGGTGCTGGATATGCTGAGTACTGCACATTGATGCCAGCCTCCAGCCTGCCCTTGCAGGGTGTGAAGTGTTGGTTTTGCTCAGCCCTGGGACATTATCCCAGGCCCCCATCACCACTATGCCCTTGCTCTGCCAGATGACCTCTCTTATTCATTCATTCTCTTATTTCAGAAACGAGTTCTCTTCCTCACCAATGATTATTTCTTCACGGACATCAGTGGCACGCCCTTCAGGTGAGCAAGGACTCGTGGCACCAATACAGTGTATCAGAGGTCTGATCAGGGACAGCAGATCAGTTCCTTCTCTTCATAAATATTGCTACAAGACATGAGTAGAGCAGTAGGAATAAATTACTTCTTTGTTCCTATTGCCATTTAAATATTATTTGGGGTCAATTCAAAAGGAATATTATGATTTGCATGAAATTCAGAGTCTCACAGCTATACCTTAGGTAAAGCATGTTGTTTCATTTCAGAGAAATGAGACAGCTTAAATTCATTTCCACTGCATATGGTATATGGTCCTGGTGTATGGCTTTAAAAAACCTCAACATTGTTCTGCACTGAAATTTATAAAACAACAAATAACAAATGAAGGAAATTGTGGGGGGAAGGGGTGGGAGTGGGTGTTGTTTTTTTTCCCCCAGCTGAAATGGTTTGAAACTGGCAGAGATTTGAGAAATGGTATCGTTGACCTGAACCTACAATGTTGGCCAAAAAAATTGTCACCAGCAATGCCTCATAACTCTACAGACAGGTTCCTTAGCCCCCTGTGCTGAAATCGGATCTCACTTAATCCTCTTCCGATGATGTTCTTTGTGGAGGGAGTTAATATCATTAAGGGTTGTAACTGCAGGCAATGACACCTTTCCTTGCTGACAAGCCCTCTGGTTTCCCTCTTGCCTGCAGCCTGGGTGTTGTGCTGTCCAGGGGGCACGGGGAGTACATTCTGCTGGGGAACACTTCAGTGGAAGAAGGTAGGTTAATCTGAAAGGGACAAAGGAGCTACTCTGAATGTCACCAGTTCTCCTTCAGAGCCTGTATGTGTCTGTCTGCTTCCTCACTGAATACTGCATGTACTCTCTGGTTTCAGGTTTGCATGATCTGCTCCAGCCAGATCTGTCTTTAGCAAATGAATGGTAAGTGGAAGAAATCCTGTCAGTGACACAGGACTTTGTCATGATATTTGGGCAAAGTTCCCAGCAATCTGGTTTGAGTTCATCACCCTCTGTGGTCTAGGGAAAAAGCAGTGCTGTTCAGGTGCTGTACCTGCAAAGACCTGATTGTCTCCAGGTAATTGACTTTCCTCTCTTCCTTTGGGAGATCCCACCAAGACCTGGCACATTCCTCTCAGAAACAGCTGAGATTCATCCTCAGTCTTCTGTGCTCACACTTACTTTGTTCCTCCTCGTGTTGCTCAGAATTGTCTTACAAAACCTGCACTATGTCAGACCTGTTAGGAAGTTTTGTTGCAAGCTTGGTGAGAGATTGAAATGCTTTTTTAAATGCTAGTTTATTTTTGGTTGGCATCCTTCTGAACTGTGCCTAGACCTAACTTCTAGTGAACATGGAGGTGATTTATGACCCCCATTTCAATAGCAAGCAGAACTTTCAGTTTTGCTTGCTTTGGATATGAAACAGGGTGAAGCACGGCACTTTCCATTTATTGCTGTGAGGTTTGGGGTTTTCATGAACCCAACATTCAGTCCCACTCAGTCACATGAACCTAGGCTGTATCAAAGCCAAAATAACTATATTCAAGCAGCCCTGCACCCCTTCTCACCTCTCATTACGCTGTCAAGTTTCACAAGCAGCACATTTGAGACACAAACAGCAACTTCTCCTTCTTCTACTCCTGACTTCAGGTGTCAGCTTACCACACTTTACATATTCATTTCTCTTAGACTTTTCTCATAAATTACTCCTTTCAGCCCCTTTATGAGTTTTAATTCTCTTTTATAACCCCTTCCTCTCCATTGTCCTGACAAAGGAGCAGTCAAAATTGGAAGCAGAATTAGAAGACTGGTTTCTTTTATAGCACAGAGCATTTCTAATACATTCTTCAACTTCTCCCCAAACTGTGTCCTGAGGCTCCTGCAGTTGTATCCCCGTGGGACAGCTTTTTTGTCACTATATCACGCTGCAGGGTCATTCCTCATTGCACACTTTGTTCTTCTGTCTCTTATTTTTTCTGCTCCTGGTCTGGTCTCACATTTCATGTGACCCTCTCTGCTTGTCAGGTCCCTCCATCATGCTGTTATTGTCTACACAGGCACATATACACATCTTACACAACATAACACAGGAAACTGCTGGCAGCATTTGGAACAGCTCTGTTGCATTGTGAGCTTATGCTGGAGAACACAGCAACCCTGCTGAGCACAGCAGTCAGGTTAATTGGTGTTTGGTTTAGTGGTAGAGTTTGTCTTACAGCCACACTGTTAGATTTAGAGTGGGCACAACATGCAGCAATGTAAAAGTAAAGACGTTGCAGACCAAGGTTTCTTGCAGACTTTGTTCTCGCAGTTATTATCATCCAGGAGCATTTGTTTGACTATGGTTTCTCTTTGCCCTTTTGGATTTCTTCTCCCCTTCCCACCAGGATTTACTGCATCACCGACATTGATCCCGACCACCGGAAGCTCAGCCAGCTGGAGGCTGTGATCCGTTTCCTCACTGGAGAGGAGCCTGACCTGGAATGTGAGTCCCAGGCACTGAAAATGCCTTGCTGGGGTTTTCCTGTACCCATCACGAGGGAGAGGGGACTGTGACAAACTGATTGGTCTCAGACTGAGCCCCTGTGGCACTTGCTTACACAGGCAGGACTGAACTCAAATCCAGATTAATTCACAAGTGGAAATGAGCTGAGGATCCACCTCCTTGTCTCCATCAGAGGATTTTTTTCCTTTTCAAAGCTGACACATAACTCAGCCTTATTGGAGGTCTCAGCACAGGAAATACTGGAAAGTGGAAGGCTTGAATGGAGCTTGGCAGGGACTGAACACCAGGTTTAAGACAGACTGACTGACTGGCCTAGAGAGGACAATGGCAGGAGAAGCGAGGAAAAGTGCTGAGACAACTCAGTTTCCCAGGGACACCAGGCATCATGCTCCAAGGGCTCACGGTGCCCTCTGGAGAGATGGGTTTTTTCAGAACAAGGATTATTAATTTTGTTTTCTGAGCACAACAGGTAACTGATCCAAGAGAAAAAAATGGTTACAGGATTATTATCTTTCCTGCTCCCCCTGCTGCTCATCCCTTGCACTGGGTCCCATTCTTCTGCAGCTGATACAGCACCACTGAAGAGTGGGATCTCTGTCAGGGGGCAGAGATGGTCAGCTGTGCACAGGAATTCCTTACAGCAATTTGGTTTTAGGATGTCCTTCAGCCCCCTTAGTTGTGCCAAGTACAAGCTTTTGTATGTAAGGCTGCACCTCAGAGGCACAAACCTTTGGCACAAGGATGGGAATCTCTTAAAAGCAAAATCAACTGTAATCCAGTAATCCTTCCTCTCTTGCAGAATGTGAGCAGAGCCCTCCTGGCTCTGTCCTTGGAGTAGGCTGGAAAGAGATGTATGCTTTGAAGAGGCCAGGGAGGAGGAAAGTTTCAGGAGAGCTGACTTGGAGAAATATGCAGGCATGGAAGTGCTGTGGAGGAAAAACAAATATGATTTGAACACATGAATCCTAGACATGGGGGGCCTCAAGAGGGAAAGATCTCATGGTGGGCTCTGATTTTGAAGCTTGAATAACAACAACTATGGAGAGAAGGATCCTGAAATCTGTGGCAAAGAGATTCTGGAGAACTTGAGCTAAAACATTAAGGGACACCTGGAACATCAACCCAGAAAGTTTCAGTGCCAGAAACACTGAAATGGTGGGGTGGCTCCATCTAGAACAGCACTGACAGGGGCATTTCTGGGACATGGTCACCATGTTCTCAATGGTTAGTGCAAGTAGGGCAATACACAAACAAAGCAGGTCAAACAAATGGGGTTCTGGGGCATGTCATTTAGCACATGACGATACCTTGAACTTTCCTAATCACTTCTTAGCTCCACTCCAAAGTGGATTAGACGGTTAGCCTGGACTGGCTTGAGCATCTGGTGAAAACCAGGACAGGAAAATGTTTTGTGACTCACAGGAAGGAAGGAGGGCTAACAGAGAAGCCAGTGAGCAAAGGGACAGAGTAAAGGCCATAAAAAAGTCTCTAGTGGTTTTGAAGGAAGCTACATGAGTGGAAGGTGTTGGCTGGTATCCTCTCTACAGGATACCCAGAGGAAAGGTCAAGGCAGGGATTTGAGGCAAAGGCTGTGGACAGCCTGCTCAATGAAGGAGTCAAGTGACAGTCTAATGAATAACTTCATTTGAAAGCCTCTCACTTGCCCACACTTGTTGGGGTACCACACTTCCACAGAGTTTGCAGGGGAACTGGTCTGATGATTATGGACATTAGAAAGAAATTCTTCACAGAAAGGGTGATTAGTTTTTGCAACAGCTGCATGGGGAGGTGGTGGAGTCACCATCCCTGGAGGTGTTTAAGGAAAGACTGGTCATTATTGTAGAAACAGGCAATCCCCCAGCCAGGGAATAATGTGCTCTGACTCCATGATTCAGAAGGCTGAACAATTACTTTATTAAAACTATACTATATTACATTAATGCTATATTATAACTATACTAAAGAGATACTATACTAATCAAAAGATAATAAAGAAAAACCTATGACTGTCTCCAGACAGGCACAGCTTTGAGTGATTGGTTAATTAATATAAACAACCATCACCAGAATCCAATTACCATATCCCTTCAGGTAAACAATCTTCCTAACACATTCCACATGTGCAAAAACAACAGGAGCAGAGAATAGAGATAAGAATCATTTTCTCTTCTTCTCTCTGTGCTTCTCCAGGAAAAATCCTGGGAGAGAGAATTGTGTCTCTCTCTGTTCAGAGAATGGGAATGCCACAGGACGTGGTGCTCAGTGCCGTGGTTTGGTTGACACAGTAGTGCTGGGTCATAGGTTGGACTTGATGATCTCAGAGGTCTTATCCAATCTCATTGATTTTGTAATTCTGTGATCTTGGCTGTAACATCTGCTCCTGTGTTTTCCACCACCTATGGTGTTAGGACCTCTTCTCTGCCCTGTAATGGGAGTCCTCTTTTTTTGTGCCACATTGATCCACTGTCCTGGACAGACACATGCTCCTCACCAAGGGACTCCCTAAAACACCTAGCGAAAAACATGTCTTTCTGTCCTGATTTTTGTTGTTCTTTTTTCTCCTTAGGTGACGAGGAGTTGGTCCAGGAAGTGCTGTTCGATGCAGTGGTCACTGCCCCCATGGAGGCCTACTGGACAACATTAGCACTCAACATGTCCTTGTAAGTGTATGAGACATAAATATGGATAGAACACCACTGTGGGTTTATGCAGTTCCTGAAATAGTCACAAACTTCTACACAGCATACAAGAAACTCTAGAAATAGCTCAAAAACCTGATAGAAATAGCTCAACAGCTTTAGAAATAGCTTGAAAAGTGTCTCTCAGGAGTGAACTCCAGTAAGGTAGGCCTCCTTGGGAGAGTCTTTAGTGTGGTGAGGGTTTTTCTAGTGGAGAAAAGAGAGATTGGTATTGTCTCTATTGGTGGTACCTCCACATTGAACCTCGGGAAGATAGTGGACAGGCTTGTTTCAGTAAACAACTTTGTATTTTATTATTTCCAGTGAGGCACCTGTTGCTTGTGGTGTCTTGTACCATGTCACACAGATCTTCTTTCAGCAGACAACGTGCTACTTACTGATATACATGGCCACTGGACTCCTGTCCCTGTTTGACTTCCTTGTATCCCTACACTAAGAGGAGCTGAGCCAGTGACAATCCTGCTAGGACACAGAGTTATCAGCACAGCTTTAAATAGCTACACCAACACACCCTCTTCAGTCACATTCTGCTACCTTGGCCATTCTCTGCATCCCTGATCCAGCCATTCTCCTTCTGCAGTTTCTCTCCTGCACTTCAGCCTCATGAGAGTAGCCTGGAGCAGAGCTAGCAGGGGCAAAGGAGCCTATGGCCTACTTAAAAGAGAATGAAATAAGCAGACTTTAAAGGTTTAAATCTGAGCAAAAGTCTTAAACTTGCCAGTTGTCAGCTAGTAACAACCTGTTGCCATTAGCAGGGAGGAGCCACTGTCGTTCCTGGTGTAAATGAGTTTATATTGCAAATGAACTTGGGACCAGGTCTCCAGACGTGGCTTCAAGTTTGAAAGGCCCTCACCCTGAATCATGGCTGTTCTTGTGAGAACTGTTTGCTTCTTCCTGTGTATTTCTGTTCCACAGGGATGCTGAGGCAGGTGTTGAGATGGCATTTTTGGGCACTCGGGCTGGACTCATGAGGAGTGCCCTGTATGTGGGCTCTGAGAAGATTTCCAACAAGTAAGTCCCTAAACTGCATTACAGGGTTTCTGTCAGTGTCTCTGAAGGGTCAGCATGAAATCACCACCAGCCTTAGAAATGCTTTTGGGGAGATAGAATGGAAAGGAGCAACACCTTGATGGCATTAATGCGATGTCTTCCTCTGGTCCTTTTGAGGTTTTCTTAAAATACTGTCCCAAAGTGCATTCATTTGGATGAAAGCCTTCAACCATTCCCTGACTTCAGTCAGCTGACACAGAAAATGCCCACAGTTACAACATACCCCCAGGACCATTTTGCAGTGCAAAGGCTCTGCACTCCAGTGCCCCATCGACATTCCAGCTTGGATGTGTTTGATCTTTCTGTCTCAATTCCTCTCCCAGATTTGTGCTGGTCTGCCTCTCACACTGCCCACATCACAGCAGCATCCCAGTGCCTTGCAGTGAGGCGTTAAGCGATGTGACTGACATCTGTCACATCCCATTCACTCTCTTGTCCTCTCCCTCAAGGCAGAAGTATGTGTGCACTGAAGGGTTTTGACATGGAAAGGGTAGTTTGCATTCTGTTGCATTTTGGATGTGCATGCTGCTGTAGGAAAGGACAGGTCACAGAGGCACACCAGCAGATGGAACAGAAAGGGACCATGTGGGTGGTGGTCATTAGCTTCTCAGCAGCTGTTTCACTGTCCCCAAGTTCCCCAAACTTGAGTCCTATCCTCAAGCTCTGCTGTGCCTGAAAGGTGACACTTTTCATGTGTTTGAAGCAGTCTGAACAAACTGCTTTGTTTGTTCTGAGTCTGAACAACTCAGAGTAGGCAGACTCTGGCAACAAGGGAGCAATGCCACGTGCTGCAGGAGGCTGATGTGATGATTCCCACTGCTCATCAGTAGCAGCGTTCAGTGCTTCAAACAGTCACAGTCACCACACTGCAGAGACAGACCCCCACATATCTCACAGGAGGAGCTTCTGGAATCCCCTGAAATGAAGGAATCGTAAATGAGGAATTATCATTATGTCAAAATATACAGCAAAACAAGAGTCTGAAAACAAAGGGATTTGCCAGGCAAGCTGTATGAACCTCCAGGGAAGCAAATGACCTGATTTTCATGAGGTCTTGCCTGAGCACCCACTGCCTGTCTTGTCATGCTCCCAGGACACATCCTCTTGCCTTCAGAAGCACCTCTTTGCTCAAGCACTTCAGTTCCTGCCTTTCTAGGAATCACAGAATCATAGAATTTGTTAAGGGATTGGAATGAACCTTAAAGATACCTGTCCCCGACCCACTCTGCCATGGGGAGGGACACCTCCCACTAGACTAAGTTGCTTAAGGCCTTATCCAACCTGGCCTTGAACACTGCCAGAGCTGCGGCATCCACAGCCTCCTTCAGCAACCTGTTCCAGCTTCTCACCAGCCTCACCTTAAAAGATTTCTTCCCAGTATCTTATCTAAATTTTCCCTCTTTCAGTCTGTACCCATTTCTCCTTGCCCTATCACTACAATTCCTAACAGAGTTACTCTCCAGCTTCCCAGTAGCTCCCCTTCAGATCCTGGAGGTTGCTATGAGGTCTGTGCTCTGAGCATCTTCTGAGATGAGGACTTACACACAGTTGCCTAACCTTATGTGTGGTTTGTTTTTGTAGGACACTGCCTAATCCCTTCCTCACCTGTTCCCCATCCCCTGCAGTAACTAATGGCCACAAGCACGTGTGCTTCCCTCGCCGACCTGCTCCCCCCGCAGTCCGGCGCTGCTCGCCGGGTGCGGTTCCCGGTAACCCTTCCGTGCTGCCCGCTCCCCTCCCGCCCCGCCCGGCCCTCGNCCCTGCCGGGGGGGACAGCGGCGACACCGCCTGCCCTCGCCCGTGGAAAAGCCCCGGGTGGTGAGGTGCGGGCGATGTGCCCGGCCGCAGGTGTCCCACTGCGTTGCCCCGAGGAGGGCTGCCGCTCCTCCACACCGTGAGCAACGTGTTATCTCCCGGCAGGAAATTCCTGACACAGAAGGACAAGGAAAGCATCTTCACCATGGACCACTTCCCTCTGTGGTACCGCAGGGCGGCCGAGCATCCCCCCGGCAGCTTCATCTACAGCATTGTTTCAGAAGATGATTCAGGTAATCCCAGGCTAAATACAGAGCAGACAGAAGGAAAGAGAAAAAAGCTTTTCACACCTTGCATCCCACACTGAGCCCATCCCGATACCTTTATCGCTGCCTCCTGCCTAGGGAAGTGCTGAGACCTGCCCTCTTGGCGTTGCCCTCACACCAGTGAGGGGCACAGAGCTCATGGCCAAGATGCTGATCACAGCTGAAAGATGAAACTACAAAGTGTGGGGAAGGCAGTCAGGAATGAGCAATGCAGGGCTACAGAGGAGGAGAAGGATGGACATGGAAATGGAAACGCAGGGCTTGGGTAGATGGAAAGGTTTAGAGAGGTGGGAGCTGGGGGAACACAAGGTGCTTGTGGGGTTGGAATACACACGAAACATAAGAAAGGAACAGGAGAGGTACTGCAGAAGCAATGAGACACGTAGATGTGGCCAGGCTTGGAAGGGAACAATATCAGCCCTGCTGGATGACAGTAACAGCTGGCACTGGTGAGGGACCAGCAAACAGTCAGGATGTGTAAGTTCAGAGGGTGTCATTTTTTCCATCATCACTTTCCATGACAGGAAAGGATGGGTTTGTTATGGGAAAGGGTGGAGAGGAAGGCTTTTCCATAGCATTGGTGTCCCTCACAGCAAAGTTCAAACACTAGAGAAAAGCGAGGAGTGGCTTTTCAATATCTCTTGCTTAAGGTGTTGGTTCCTGTATCTTCCTGTGAGTATGCAGGGCCAGCCAGGACCTTCTCAAAGGCTGGAAGAGAGCAAAAGAACCTAAAAACAAACAAGCAAAACAAAATATTCATGTGAGACTCCTCCACACAAGGCAAAGAGCCCCTCTGTGCTCCTCCCTGGCCCCCAGCTCTCCATCTCTGTCACAGAGCTCAGCACTGTAGCTGTTAAAGCTTTTTGTGGCACAGTGGTGGGAGTCTGGTGGGTGGGAAAGCAAGTAGCAAAGAGAAGAAACCAGCCTGGGAGGCAAGAGATGAACCAGGAGGTATAGGGAAAGGAATGGAAAGAGAAAATACTCAAAACCTACAAAAACCTCTTTCTCCCCAACACCCTTACATCTCACTTAAAAGGCAAGTGTGGAGAGAGGGGGAGAGATGGCAGGAGGGACCTTGTACTCCCCTGCAGGCCATGGCATCTGCTCTTTGGAATAGAGCATGGGTTGGAAAACCAGGCAGTGACACCCACTGGGACTTCCTAGGGCAGCCATTACCCAGGCCACAGTCGTCACTGCTGCCTAAACACTGGGGTTGTGGCTTGCTGTGGTTTTCTTAGAAGTCACAGCTAGTTTTGGATAAAGACCGAAGACAAGTAGCTGGCACTGTTCTTTGTTTTACATGGCCATGGGTCAGAAGCTTAAATCAAGTCCAGAACCCCACTCACCTGGAAACCTGGTGCCTGCAGGCACCTTGTAAGAAGTAGCACTTGGCCCTGAAGACCTTGTGCCCTAAACTGTAAGGGAGGTTATTAGTCTTTAGGGATGAGCAGCTGGGTTCAGAGAGACTGCCTGGGAAGGGCCAGGAAATAATACCCAGTGCTTCTGAGATAGTGGTTTACTATAAAGCAGAGCCCAGGCCCTTCCTTGACATGTGATGAAGCAGGGCTGCCCCACATTTTAGCCAAAATAGGCCACCCAGTTTCTTATTAAATTCTATCAGATGCTGAAGTCCCCTTTTCATGTTTTCCTCAAGTCCCCTGCTGTGACTGGAGGTTTTCATGGCAGACGGGCTTCTAATCACCTAAGAAGGAAGGCCCCCAACAGCTCTCTGTTGGGGAGGAAACCAGCAGGAAATGACTGCAGGTCATCAGAATCATTTATGCACAGCACCTCCTTCCAGTGTCCGGAAGTCTCAGGAATAAAAGGACAGCAGGGAAGCCTCTGCATGTCAAGTAGCACTATTCTTGCAACCAAGATTTTTCATGTGTTAGGTGGGATTTTTTTTTTTCCTAGCGACCCTAAGTGTATTTTGCTTCTTTGTCCCATCCTGGAACAAGCCATTTGAGGTTCACCATTGCCCTGGTTTAGGGCAAATTTGGGAGAGAACCTC